>JBBMOE010000079.1:1580813-1635608 GCA_037975065.1 Chaetodon trifasciatus
GGGCATTAAATACTTCAAGATTTGTGAAATGAAAAGAGTTTGTTTGCCCAGCAAGGTGCATGATAATCAGGGCAAGAGGGAGCAGATTCCGCATTTTCAAATATATAAGCTGAAGAAACGAAGTGTACACTGAATGCATCACAAATGCTCATTCCAGCTGAGTGAACAATTTCACAGGATACAGATGAAGTATAATTATGTGACAATGATTGAACTGTTTTCCAAAACTTGGCTTGATTTCCTTTACTTCCAGAGAGCTCAGATTTGGCATTTGGAATAACATTGAAATATCTATTGTGCTGATAACAAAAATATTGCAGTTTATCAGTTAATGTTCATATCACCCATGATGAGAAGTTCTGAAACAACGAAGCTGGATATCAGATCAATTGATAATGATAATAATAATAATAATAATAATAATAATAATAATAATAATAATAATAATAATAATTATTATTATTATTATTATTATAAGCTTCCTTTCATACATCAATTGCAGCTTAAAGTGCTTTACGACAAAGAAAGTGCTTCACATAAAAAATACAGAATGACCATGAAAACAGGGATTGAAAATGAATATAAAGTAAGATGGAGAATAAAACCCACTTGATAATAACAATGAAAATAAGATATGAAGATATGAAAGTAAAGGTGAGAACTGAGACAGTATTTTGCCTCATGGACACACTCCCAGAGTCTCCCAGTTCCTGATTCACCACTAGCTTGTTTGTTAGCATTAGCTTGTGCCACATTCATGTTCTCCTTACTCTTTTCATGTTAAGCAGTTCATGGATGGTTGAAATTCTTTAAGCCTGCATAAACACACCTGTTTTTTTTCTGTTAGATGAAGATGTGAACGACATATCTTGCCGAGCAGAGGATGTACTTTCTATGGCTGCTGAAGAACTTACCAAAGTAACTTATAGTGAAGGTTTACACTACCATCACTGGGTCCATCTACATCTCCTCCATCAGCATCTGGTACACTGGTATGCACCTAGATCACAGAATGGTGCAGATGTTCTACCAGTCTGTAGTGGTCACTGCTATTTGTTATGCTGTCATCTGCTTGGGACAGAGTGCGAGAGTGAGAGAAGCCAACAAGCTCAAGGAGGTAGTCGGGAAGGCCGGCTCACTGATTGGAGGAGGAATTGAGCTGGACTCTCTGGAGGCAGTGACTGAGAGGAAGGTGGTGTCCAAGTTGGTTAGCCTCCTGAATGTTTCCCACCACCTCTACAACATGCTGCTTGATAAGAGAAACATCTTCATTCAAAGACTTTAAGGACGAGATCATTCCAGTCATCAAACCTTTTAAGTCTCCCTGCTCTGTCACAATGTGGACATCAGTGGACTGGGAGCTTACTGGACTTGCTGGATATGATTTAAATTCTTTGACCTCAGACCAGAAACACACACTCATTCTGAAACCAATTTTCATGAGTAAATGAATGAATTTTAACCTGGACATTTGTCTTAGACACTCAATTCTCTGCTCACATTCTTTTGAATGAAAACTAAATTTAAATGTATGGAGCCATACATGAATATACTGTGTAACATATATAGATGAAAGCGTGGACTCTCAGTTGTTCACCAGCTCTGTTTTCTGAAAATTTATTTTAGCATTATCATTTTCTTAAGTTCTACAGGAAATCATTTTATTCATATTAGACACTTTTTAAGGCCCTTTTTAAAAGTCTATTCCTATTTCAGAATGGCATTTTCCCAATGACACCTTTATTTCATGTCAGTTTTTATAGTTTATATTCATTAGGGTGGAAAACTATATGGACATTTTCAATATTTAGAAGTAAAACAGCTGGAAACCAGTAAAATGACTGTTTAAATGTCAATCATTTGTAAGTGGCACTCCTCCATTCTTTCATTTCCAAAACTTGTTTTAAGCCACAGGTCACTCTGTGGGCTCTAGCTAGCTAACATGATGCATGAAGTCCTAATGAGAAGCTGCAAGATGCTAAAGCTTGAGCAGGCAGTGACAGATGGCCTGTGTGTCCCAAACCATCAACAGGCAGTAAGAGTTTAAAGCAAAGATCACTCTAAAACATCAATGCTTGACTTGAAACTTGAAGTTGTCAGATTAACAGTCTCTCCCTACATTTTCAGTTGAATGAATATCCAGCAGAATGCTTCACATACAGCATGACAGCAGATTAAAATTAGATAGGTATCCCAATGAATTAGTCAGTAGAATTTAAGGAATTGCATGTTGGGTGGGAACCACATACACAAAACATATGAAAAACACAAGCTTGGAGTCTGTGTTGTCCCAATCCTTTTATTGCAGCAACAGATCATTTACAGACAACTGACACTTCAAATCTCCTTTATATCATTACTTCACAATAATTTAAAGATCATAGTCAGCATTTACATGACAGTATTTGATCTGCAGACAACACTGTGAGGCAGACATGGGCAGTTTTTAACCAACAACTTTATTTCCTCTTAACACTGTGGAGCTCAGCCTGCGACACAGCTATCACACCGTTTCCAGCAGACACTGTCAGTTAACAACTGCCACCTCCTTTGTCTGGAAGCCAATCTGTCCATGTTATCACAACCTTTTCCATCACTTCCATGACTTCTGATCAAAGGTTAGTAACAAAAAAAAAACATCAAAATCTGCTTCACCAGGTTGCTGCAGTGTGTTTGGTCTGCAGTTTTAACGTTATTGCTCTTCCTTTTTAATTCTTAGAGAATAAAGTTTGTCCTGAAATAGCAGAGCCCCTTTAACCTGCCTGCCACTAACAGCTTATGGCTTAAAGCATTTTCAAAAAATTAAAGTTTTTTTTTTTTAATTTCTCCAAGTTCCTTTTTATAAATGCTCCTTTTAAAAATCTAGAAGCTCTCTCTTGGTAAAGATTGTACTATTCAATGTTAAAAAGGTTTTACAGTTCACGTTGACTTACAAAGTGTTAGGAAGTAGAAAAGACCAGCTAGTGATACAGAAAAAGACACCAGACATCCTACAAAAAGGACTACTGCACACCACTGGAATGTGTTGCATCTTTAAAAACAATCTGCTAGTTACAGTATGTGAGGACTACAGACACAAAGTGGGACTGTGACACCAAATCATAGTCAAATTTCAAAAAATGAGGAATGCTTTACTCTTCTTCATCTTCTAGTAGCATTGTGTTGTAATTAAGCTTGCAACAGCAGATCTACATCATGTTTATTGTCAGTATCCCAACAGAAAGGTGTCATCCACAGTGCTGCACCCATTGTCCCAAATATTAGTGTCACAGTTACATCTCATGGAACAAAGGAGGTTCACCTGCAGACTGGGCCATCACCTTCACAATAGCACACAGAACTCATTTGGCTTTCTTAATCCCACAATTTTAGTTCTGTGATGGAATGATGTGGAAGATGATGTTGTGTTCTCTGCAGGAGCCCTCCCGCCATGGATCAATGATTAAAAAACACACCAAGACAAATTCTGATGTCAAAAAGGAAAAGGGAACGGTGACTAAAGAAATGTCTCAGAGTTTCCCTTCAAGTAAATAAAACACACAACTTTAAGTTTTTCAGCAGAGGGAATGAGGCGGTGAAGTTTCACCACTGATGATAAAAAAAAGATGTTGGTCATTTAATTGGTGACTGTCCGCTAGTTATGGCTGACTTCCACAGGAATATGACGCCTGATTGATTTAACCCTCTGTGAGCCAGAGATAACAGAGTGTTTACACATTAGAGAAAGTGAATCACAAAGGGTTCAAATGCATCAGGATACCTTAACTATCCTGCCTGAACCAGCCTGCGAGGAGTCCACGTACAGCTGGTGTGTTTGGAAAAAAACATCTGTACACCACAGTGTGCCAGCTCTGCACTGTCCATGGTGTCCTAATTTACATCACAGTTTACACAGCTGAAGTTTTAAGTCACAACTTCACTTAAATTTTTTTGATAGTCTAGTTAGATGGTCTTGGTAATCATATCTGAAAATATGAAAACAAATATGAACAGCTAGGAATCTACAGAACACAAACACACAGAGGTAAAAGTAGTTAGAGAACAAACAAGAAAAAGTCAAACAGTCTCAAAGACTAAATCATGGTGTCTACGGCACACAGAGAGGGTGAATATGCAAAAGATTTGTCAAAACAAAGAACACTCATCATGGGGTACATGAGGAATACATCCACACGCATGCTCTCTCTCTCTCCTTCTCTCTCACACGCACACACACACACACACACACACACACACACACACACACACACACACACACACACACNCACACACACACACACACACACACACACACACACACACACACACACACCGAAAAACACACACATACACACACAAGCTTTTTCTCTGAATTCACATGCTAGCATATGGCTCATCCTGGAGTGGACACATACTGAGTGGTAAATAAACTGAGTGGGGGAGGATGGGTGAGGGAGGTGTGTCACAGACATCACATCAGCTTTGCATAGAATCTATAAAACAGAAGTGAACACAGCTGAATGAATCTAGATGCACACTGTGATATAGGGGCAGGAAAAGACATTTTGCAGTTTGCTAACTTGATATATTGTTCATTACCTCCATCGAGCCAATTTGTTATCAGCAGGAGGGATTGGGAAACGCCAGCTTTCACAGAGTGGAAACACTGCAGTGCTCAGAGCAAGATTTATGTGTTTGATTGAATCTGTGAAGCTTCTGAACCTGCAAAGTCAAAGTCCTCACTGAATACACAAGAGCTTCTAACTCAGAGTGATTTAAAACTGCCAAATGATGGCTCAGTTATGAACTTTGGCTTCAGTTTACTTGGCAACAGAATTTCCAGGAAGCCAAACTGCATCACTGAGAGACTTCAAAATAAAGTTCCAGACTGGTTTAATGTCCCAGCTCTTGCAGATTCAAGACTCTGATGGACTGGCTGCAGGTAGAGCACATAGACTTCACATGACCTGACCATTGACCACAGCCACACAGAACTAAACCACCCTGAACAAAAATGAAAATGGGTGCTCTCCTTAAAGAAAAA
Organism: Chaetodon trifasciatus; assembly: GCA_037975065.1. NCBI lineage: Eukaryota > Metazoa > Chordata > Actinopteri > Chaetodontiformes > Chaetodontidae > Chaetodon > Chaetodon trifasciatus. The sequence goes on from JBBMOE010000079.1 coordinate 1,585,837, forward strand.
AAAAAAAGAAGAATGGTGAACAAAGACTCAAAGAAAAACAAGATGGGTAAAAACAGGAGTACCATATTAGTAAACAATTCATCCATCATCTCACACATTTATACCAAAAGGAAAATTCGAAGGAAGGTGTGAAAACAGAGGGAGGAGGCGAGCTTGTCATAACGACTCGATCGTTTCTCTGGAGGTGGAGAGGTGCATCATCGCTCTGAGCACGCTCAGATGGTGCTGATGCAACATCAGTGGGTCCCTGCTCCGTCACCACGACAACTGCGGCAGCCTCTACGTTTCTATGGGAAGCACAAACAGGATGCGGTTTAGTCTTCACGTGTGCACGGTGGCTCTTCATGATGGTGCTGTATTTTGTTGGAAGCTGCTTCTCATGGTAAGATGAGGTGCTCCTGTGTGTGTCTCTAGTTAAAGGGTGGTGTATGTTTCACTATGTACAGATATGGTAGCATATGGTGTTAGAAGGTGATGATGTCAGTTAATTGTGTGTTTTTGAGAAGCGTGATGAAGACCAATATGCAGACACATTGCAGTGCTGTCGTCCATGTGAAGGCTTTTCCCACCTTTGAATCCATGTGTTGTCTGGAGTGGGGCTCCTATACACTGAAGAAACTAGCATGACAACAGTTTTTTTTCTTAAGAAACATAAAAAAAGTTCTTTCACAAGTTTTCTAGTAACAAATAGAACAGATAATGTGTTCTTCTGTGAAAGCAGCCAAAGTGCAGCTGCATATCAGTTCGACGTTGACAGCTGACTGAAGATAACAGACACTCTCCTCCACACCTGTCCACGCTGCTCTGGCCCTACACCACTAACTCTGAATTACATAATGTTTCACAAGTGCTGGTCTCTACACCAGGATAAGAAGAGAGCCTCCAACATGAAAACAAGTGGACATACAGTCTTTAAGTTTGACTAAGTCCACATTAAGGTGCCTGCATTCACAAACAACCAGAAAACACTCGTGTGGACTCAAACTGTTTTCACATGTAACAAAGATCTCTGTCTACACTTGAACACCTCACAGAGCTGAAACGTTACTTTATTAGTTGATCTAAGAAAATGATTTGCCAACTATTTTGAAATAATAGTTAAAGTCCATTTTCAGTATATTTGGGTTTTGGACACTTGACGAGCTCACTGTTGACTTTCGAAAATAACAGGTATTATTTAGTGTTTTCCGACATTTTATTGGCCTGGCAACCCCTGTCAGGCTAGAAAAGAGAGGGAAAAAAAAAGAAAAAAAAAAAAAATTTTTAATGCCAGAAATAACTGTCCATAAAAATCCATTCATTCAGAAATCAATGAATGAAGGGGATGCTGTGCCGAAACTTAAGTCTACCTGTGTCGTTGCCTGGGAAACCTTTTACTTCATAAGAATTCACATTTCCCCCATATCCTATCCCCTATTCTGCAGCAGCACCAGCATTTATTATCCTCTGCTTATATTTGGATTAGCCCCTCCACCCACACCCCCATACACAGCAGAGCAGACAGGTGAAGAGACGATAACGTGCTAGAAGCTTGCAGAGGCTACATCACTTTTAAGCAACCAAACGAGTTAACTTAGGAGGTTATTTGGCCCTGTGTGCTCAGATTAATTTGGCATGCAGTTATTACACCAGTCATAATCTTGTTTTAATGAAAACTCAACTCCTGTCATCTGCCTCGAGTGTTCGTCATCACTGCTTTGGAAGAAGGAAATAATGGGCAATAATGGGTAACAGGCGAACCTGCTTCAGTGTATGTTCTTTTTAATAAGTGGCCTGTGGTGGATCTGATTTATCCTGATGTGAAGCAGCATGAAAACAAAGTTTACCTGTGGGCTCATCCTGAATCTGTTCCTCCGTCTCAACAACAAACTCTGCTGCTGCAAAGAGAAACACACATGCAGAGGTGAGACCACATGACCCTAAAAACAGTGGAATGATATCCTCTCACGAAACTTAAACCCCCACGAAACATGCAGTACAGCTGCCCCCTTTAACTGATTCAGGTCTTTAGATGTCAAGTGTGTGTGTGTGTGTGTGTGTGTGTGTGTGTGTGTGTCTCTACCATCTTCTGCTGCCTCATGTGTTTCTTCTTCTTCTGTCTCTGTGACTGTGAAACAAGAAACATTTGAAACCATGAACAACTTCTTTTCAAATGTGTGGTCTTCACCCCAACAAACACTGACTCAAGTGACATCACTTGAGGTAATTTACCAGACTTCACACAGCTCCATGAGAGCAACAAAAGTTAGACTTATTCACATACGCATATATATAAATATTTGGAAGGCCTTTCAACAGACTTTAATGTATAAAATCGATGGAGTGCGCCTTTAACGGCGAGAGTGGTACCAATCTCCTCCAACACTCCACAACGTGAACATGCACATCATGCTAAGCTATTCCTTGAAGCTCAATGTCAGGATCAAGCTGAGTAGTCTGCTGAATAGTCTGCCTCAATACACTGGTATAGCTCATCACTTTAGTCATATCCTCCCCTCTTTACCTGGCACTATTTGCTCCTCTTCTACTTCTCCTTCTTCTGGAGTTGTGTCTATGTCTGCTGTCTCCTCTTCTGCCTCTTCTGAGGGAGCTGCCTCCTCTTCAACGGGCTCCTCAGCAGCTTCCTCCTCTTCAACGGGCTGTTCAGCAGTTTCTTCTGCAGGTGCTGCCTCCTCCTCTTCTGCGAACTCCTCCACAGTCTCTTCTTCAGCTACATCCTCTGTTGGAGCTGCCTCCTCTTCTGCGGGCTCCTCAGCAGGGTCCTCTGAAGGAGCTGCCTCATCATCTTCTGGTACCTCCTCAACAGCTTCCTCTGAAAGAGCCGCCTCCTCTTCAGTGTGCTCCTCAGCAGGGTCCTCTGAAGGAGCGGCCTCATCTTCTGCTGCTGCCTCCTCGACAGCTTCATCTGAAGGTGCTGCTTCCTCTTCAGCAGTCTCCTCAACAGTTTCTTCTGCAGGAGCAGCCACGTCTTCTTCAGCAAGCTCCTCATCAGCTTCTTCTGCAGGGGCGCTCTCTTCCGCCACCTCCTCTGCAACCTCCTCAGCCTCCTCCACTGCAGCAGGTTCCGCCACGGCCTCGTCAGCAGCTTCCTCCTCCACGGCTTGCTCTGCTGCCAGTTCCTCCACCTCCTCTGTAACCTCTTCAGCAGGCTCGTCTGCCATCATCTCCTCTGTGACCTCCTCAGCTGCTGCCTCCTCTTCCACTGGAGCAGCCTGAATCAAGCATATTGTCAAGAGTTATAGAAAGACATGGCTGTTCACATTTTTATTCACTGTTAAAACAGGATTTGACATATTTGATGAAATTAGAGGAAACCATTTTCCTGCTATCATGTGAACAACATGTCACGACAGAAAGGACATTTGGACACTATTTTTTAAAAATGTGAAGTAGTGATCATAGCTAGAACCAGCACCAAAGCAGAACATGGTTTCAGCTGTGGAGCTGCACAAGAAACAGTTTCAGTGTGCAACAATTGTCCACACAGTCGAGGGAAATTTTACAGCAAATTCTACATGTTTACTTGCTGTCTTCCATGACGTCCATGGACATTTTTTCAGTAAAAATCCACCAGGAGTTGTGATGATTCACCACCCTGTGCCTCTACACTTTGACTGAACAGGCCATTTCTGGTTTAGGCAGCTTCTCTGCTAATGAGCTACTGATCTGATAGGCAAGTTTCAGCTGAATGATTTCAGACAATCCTAGAGTGTAGAGAGAGACTGGGACAAAAACCAGACTGGCTTGTTAGAAGAGGATGACGTTTGTAGTGTGTTGATTTAAGGAAAGTGGGAGTAACAAAGTGACTACAGCTGAAATCAAGAGCAATACTAGACCTGCAGGCAGGTATAGAGGGGTCCAGACACCTGAAGCAACTGAGATGTGTTAGCCACCCAGCTATAGTACATCCTGGCAGTGACACGATAGGGATTTACTGTTGTTTAAATTTGTTGAAGTTGTGCCATGTTTATGTTTCTATGTAAATCATTTGTTTTAGAATTTTCTTTAGTGTTTATAGTATAGCTGATCTTTTGTCGTTAATTTTTCTTTTAATCCTGCAAGGAAGATAAAAAAAACTGACCACCTGCAACCCACCACACACCCAGATAAAGATATTTCAGTTTGCCAGCATATCAAAGTGTATATGAAACCAGTATGCAATTATGATGCAACACACAATAACAAGCTACACACCTCCTCCACAGGGGCCTCCTCTTCTACAGCAGGAGCCTCCTCCTCTTCCAGCACTTCTGGATCCTCCTCAATTACCTGAAAAAAAAACACACCACCTGATTATCAACAGGTACACACTAATATTTGTGCAAGTTTTGAACTGATTCCCTTAAGAACTAAAAATTTCACTAATTAAATATTAAGGTTTCTGTGTAAATTTGAATTTTATGATTTTAACTTTCAGCAGGAAAGTTTTTTGAAAAGTGTCAAAACTGAAAGAATATTCAAAAATAGCCATCTGCAAAAGGACCCAGGTCCAATGATGGTTTCAACTTGGCCTGTACCAACCTCAGGAATCTCCTCAGGCTCTGGTTCAGGCTCTGGTTCAGGTTCAGGTTCTGGTTCTGGTTCTGGCTCAGAGGAGACCACCTCAGGCTCAGCTGCAACCTCAGGTTCAGGCTCTAGAAGGAGAAGCAGAGAGTTGAACAGATTCCCCTTCATACACATGCACACGCACGCATGCGCACACGCACGCATGCGCACACGCACGCATGCGCACACGCACACGCACACGCACGCACACAGCTTGGCAATGTGACAGACTGTATTTCAGGGTGCATCCTGCAGAAGGCAGATCAGGCCAAGTCTTGTACTGGGGAGAGTCCTGTAGGTGTCAATCTCACATCCTCACAGTAAATATGTTTGCATTTTGTGTTCTACCTCCACCTTTATAGTTTTTAATTGCCTACTGCCAAATACCACACCTGCACTTCCAACATCAGATAGTCAGTGGAGTACTTCCAGTACTCAAAGATGACTCGACAGAACTAGAAAGCATTCAGTACATGCAATGTTATCCAGACACTCAGAATAAAATCTCCCATACTGCTCGACAACACAGGTTTTCATGTCTAACAAGAAGTGGGTCTTGAACATGCAGAGAGAACATTTGACGTGACAGATTTAGTTTCTCTGCATTGGTCAAACATCTGCCTGCACTGATGGACTACTGCCATATGACGGCATTCACACACATATACACTCATTTACCTGGTGGTGGTGGAGCAGAAGTGTCCTCTGCTACAGCAGCTTCAATCACATCTTCCACAGGCACAGGTTCAGGCTCCATAACAGCTGGGGAGTGAGGGGACGACAGTGAAGGAAAAATAAGGTGAGAGGAGAAATGGGCAGTGACGAATCTTAGGAATGCAAACTGTCGATTTGAACCCTCTGGAGTCCTGGATAGTTTTGGTGAAGCTTTGTCCACTTCGTCCTCACCAAGACGTCCAAGTACCAAGTCTGACTTCTCATTTTGTATAATGTACAGTCACCAGGATCTCAAAATACAGGGAAAATTGCACAAGCACCAATAAAATGTACACATTATTAGTGATCGCTCATAATCATTAATTATCAATGTGTGTGAGAAATAGTCTTTTTACATGTGATGACTGTTTACCTGAAGTTTTTGTGCCTTTATGTGCTACCGTAACTCACTGACAATATTAATTCAAAGCTTTAGAAATGTATTTTAAAAATGTGATGTGTACAAACACAAGACACTGTGTGAAGCACCCACATCAGCACTGTCAGCTGACTTTCTCAGCTTCTGTCTATATTATCTATATGTAAAGTTGTTACTAGAAATAAAACACAGTCACTGCATTCACACATAAGAATAACTGCTAAGGATTGATTTTATGATCATCCATCTGAATTGTCGTGTGTCAATCACAACCTTGTTAGCTTTCACTCATTAGCTAGTCATACAACCCAATGATGATGTGTAGGCTGCAAATAGAAGGAGAGAACTCAACAATAAGTGCAGCTTACCGTTGAGGTGAAGGCTGGAGTAACAATGATCAAGAGCTGAGTGGAACTATGAAGATGTTACAGAACACTAAAGCATATCTCTTTTTACCACAAATAGTGGCTCCTTTATCAAATTACATGTTTACTCAAGTTCTTCATGTCCTTATCAAAATAAATTATAGTTAAATTTTGATGTAACATGTTCTATGGCACGCACTGACAAGTGTTTACAGTACATTCAAAGCTTTTAAACTGAAGGCCCAGTGTGAGTTTCTGGTACCAACGCCGTTCACTGATGAACACCACCAACTGATGAGCCCGGTGATACTGTGGAAATCTATCACCAAAAAGCACCCGTGTTCCTGTGATGACAATGGAAAATGTCTGCATGACAAAGTGCGTATAATGAACGTGTGTTACCTTCTGGTGTCGGTTCAGGTTCAGGAGTCTCCAATGGGACAGCGGCTTCTTCACGACGGGAAGCGACGACAACAGCCTTCTCTTTCAGTCCTACATGAGATGATGCACATGTTGACGCACATGTTGGCAGGAAACACGTCTATGTGTACAGTACTGACAGGATATGTACACGTCTGTGTGTGAGTCCTTGATCGAGCACAGGTTGAAAAATATCAATCTCTATTTAATGAATATTGGTTTAAATATGTCAAGTTTATGGATGTCACACAAGTGTATGAAGACACAATGCATAAAAATGTTGGAACTGGTATTGTTGCAAAGTGGGACATGTGCAGCCACAACATTTAATCCACTGAAAGGTGAAGCCAATGTGATGCATCCGTGCATGAGTGTGTACAGGACCTTGGAAGTAAAAACCTGTGCAGTAAAGAAATAACACTTAACATCCTTCACATGAATCAAAACTTATCAAACCATCTAAAAAAGACATGGGGTTTCTTTTGCTGACTCAAGTTTCGCATGACAACAATAAGCCATAAAGTTTCATTGTATGATGTCCATTTCTACAGACAGACACAGACACAAACACCTTCGTGGAACGACAGACAGATGATTGGCTTCACATGTTAAGAAAAAGGCACTTAGATGGAACGAGAATCTTTATTGACAAAAGAAAATGACACATTTTTGATAGAGCGCACATCTCCCTAAATTTAGAAAAACTCATTTTGTAGAGAAACTGATGGGTTTGACACCCTAATGTTTTCAATCTGGTCGTATCTGAACATGAACATCATCACCGCTGAAGTACATCACACTAGATATCATCACACTTGATATCAACACTACTGAGTATCTTGCAGTGACCCCGACCCCTTTTTTTAATTTGAGCCTTTCTTCATTACTCCCATCCTTCCCAGTCGTTCCTCATCCTTTACTAAAAGGACAAAAGCTATGAAAAAAATGGAAGCTGGCTACAACATCAGTATCAGTGATTCCAACTTCTGCTAGTTCACAACCCAAAAGTGTAACAAATTTCCAGCCGAGACTTTTTGCTGTACAGTGACTGAGCTGCTGTCCATTCACTATGTGACGATGTTTTGTCGTCCCTACAGAGTCTCTGTTGCTAGTACCGTGGACATAGAAGTAACAAGCTAACTCCACCTTTGCAGAAAAACAAAAAGTATTCACAACATATATTAAATGTACCTAACGCAACAAGTCAGTCTACAACTCTGACTCTAAAAGAGTTGGGCCACTACCTAGAATGGAAATAATAACAGCATCAACCAATTACAAATAAACTGTGTTCATAGACAACAGTTTTCCAAAGTGTTCCAGAATGCCCATGTCGAAACATTCTTTATACAATCATGTGTTCACAAAATGGTGAACCTCTCTCCATCCTTGCTTGTGTACTTTGTGCTGTTTTTATATGTCAAAAAGGATTAGAAAATGATCGCATTCTCTTTCATTTTTGTTTTCCACGGCATTCCAACGTTTTTGGAATCTGGCTGACCTTTCTTTAACCTTTTCAGTAGAACAACTGTTCTGTTACCCTGTTGTTACTGCAAAAATACTTTTGGATTTGTTGGGTTAAAAGCCTCCACTGTGCATTACTTAAGTGTTCATTTTGTGAAATAATATTCCGTAGATGATGAATACTCAGGAGAGCATGGACCAGTTGGTAAACTCTCCATCTACACACAGGGCAAACAGGTCAGGGTATAATGTGAAATCTTTACATTATGCCTGCCAATACCTGATTTTTTTTTTTTAGACATTGACATATACAAAACGTTTTTCTACAAATTCCTTTTCACCTTCATTTGACAACAGAAGCCACACTTCATTATTAACTATTCTGTTGAATGTCTAAACAAGCAGCAGTGCATGAACTTTGCTAAAAACACCTGATTTAAATCAGGAATTGAAGTAAAATAAGTAACAAGATTTATGAATCTGACCTGACATTTCATTCCAGCTTTCAGCACTTCACTTTTTTTCAGTTTTTGATACTTGGACTCATTTCGGTCAGTACCAACATGATATCTGATACCCCGCCCTGACGTTGCAATTGGCTAACACTGGCTTCCTATGGGATGAAGATATTCCTCTGAAGCTTCATCATCTCTGACTTCATTTCCTGCCTCCTCTGTCAGATTTCTTTCTTTTCTCTTTGGCCGACTCTTTCCCTCTCCCCTTGTCTTCTTCCCGTGCCTTCTTTCCCTCCCCCTCCACCTTTTTCTCCGACTTCTCTTTCTCCTCTCCTTTCTTTGTTTTCTTCTCCCCTTCCTTCTCGTCCTTGCTCTCTTCCTTTTTCTCATCCAGTTGTTTTGCTTTTTCCTTCCTTAGTTTCTCCAGAGCCTTCTCCATCTCTTCTTTTTCCATCTGCTCCTCTTCCTCTTTCAGCCTGGCAGCCACTCTTTCCTTCACTTTGGCTGTTATTTCTTTCCTCCCCAGCTCCAGCTCCTTCTCCTCCTCCTCTTTGACCAGGAGTTCTCTAACCTCAGCCAGAGCCAGCTTGGCCAGTTTCTTGGCCTCCACACGTTCATGGATGATGGCCAGCTGCTGCTTTAGAGCCTCCCGAAGCTTCCAGCCCACATCCTTGGTTGAAGAAGTTTCTAGGACGGATGAGCAACAGCACTGTTTGGTGTTTCACCACTCATTAAATGGGTTGTTATAGAACAAAGACCATACTCAAATTCACTCAGTTATTGGACATCATCACGCATCAGGCAGGCGTGTGCATGTCTGTGGATGAATCAGGACCATATCTATCCATTGCAAGACCAGTTCCATGCCACACTCTCACTCTCTCACTCTTTCTCCTCCAAGCAGAGGGTAGACTTTGTAAAATGCCCTGGTATGTGATACTTGGTTAGACTGGTTTGAAACAGCACTAAAGAGGATCTATACCAGCTTCTTAAATAATTACTAAAATCAAGATACTCTATTTCACTACTCACATTTAACATGAGCTTTACTTATCAAGCACAAACAGAGAATTAGGCCAAATATCTTTAAATCACTGCAAATCAACCCATTCAAAACAGGTCAATAACTCACTGATAAAATAAACCTGGCAGATTTTGTTGGTTTATCAAACAAACACACAGTCAGTTGGATCTAACACGACAGTGAGTTCTGAGTTTAAACATCCATTAGTCCAGCCCACACTGTAACACAGCACAGCTTCATGCAAGTGGCTGCACGGCGATACCTTTCTTAGCTCCTCTCCGAGCTGCATCCCCGGGTGTTTCATCTGATGTTGCACACAAACAGAACAAAAGTTACAACACTGAATGTAAAACCTTTGTTGTTACACACCACGAATTGATGAGTTCATTAGCGCAATTGTTGATCATTCCTACTGTCGAATATCATTTACACTTTTTGCATAACCACCCTGTTACAAGGCTCCCTCCTGTTAGGTCCAGTAGAAATGCTGCATGAAGCTCATCTCAGCCTCAAGCTGAAGCAAACAAGCACAGGCAAAACACATTTCTGTCTCAGATCCATCAAGTGTCCTAAGAAAAGACAGTGAGCGAGCATCCTGGAACAAGCTCACCTAAATAAAATGCAGTCATTTTCAATGTTACCAATGACACATGCACTGCAGCCTAGTGAGCTGAAGCTTGCCAATAACTGCTTTTTGTCTCCACTGTCACAACACCTACCAAAGGAGGACACGTACGTAGACATGTGCTTTGAAAGTTACAAACAGTACACCTGGAAAGGTAGTGGAGAAAAACCCAAGTTCTCAGTTGTTTCAAATGATGACTGAAGTTGTACTGAACGACAGCTAAATTACCTATTTGTATACACTGAAAATGTTTCTACGGCCTTGATGATAAACAACTAGTCATACTCTACCCAGTGTTGAGTTCAATACGACACAATGTACAAAATAAAGCAAACCATGGTTCATACTGACTGGTCAGAGCCAGCAGCCCACCTACGCCAAGAGACGCTGCTCTCAATCCTGCCAGATACTTAGTTCCTCTGGTTCCTGCTTTTTTCCTCTCTCTTCTTCTGTACCTAGGCACAGGGAGCTCTGGTTGGACCGGGAACACACAGAGTAATAATAGACAAAAGCATTATCCTTGACACTAGTTGGCCAGAGTAAAGATAATTAGTCCAAAAGAAGTCTTGCCTGAAAATGATCACCATATTGTACGTACGAAATGCTGTTGGAGCGCTTTCATCTTCCCATGAACTACTATAGCAATGGATGAGGAAAACTGAAGAACTTTACAATTACATTAAAGGAGATATAAAAATGACCATAAAAGCCAACATGGTCACCAACAGCTCTGTGGTAACTAGCATTTGTATGAGCTGCTTTTTAACCTGACTGTGGGAGAATGGGAGGATACTGGTCTGAATCAATGAAGTGGCTGGAAACTCAGGCAGAAGCAGTGAATTCTCTGCTCTGTCCCAGTAACACAGCAAGCTGAGGCAGTGAGTTATGTGGTCCCTCTGTGTCTGCTTCTTTACCCTATGAGTTTAAGTCTGTAGTAGGCAACAACAATCAACACAGTGCAAAACCGTCGGCCTCAACCTTCCACCCACAAGTTCGGACGGCAGCAAGGGGAGTCGGTCGTCCTAGGAAAACTCATGCTTCATAGGTCCCGTTCTCCATGATGTGAGCCTCACCAAGACACTGGTCCCTGTCACCACGACTTGTCTTCCCAAAGATGCCCCTCCAGCACTTCCAAAGCCCCAGTGCAGAGTGCCCCAAGCTTCAGAGGCTGCTGCAATGCTGTCTAACAGTGTAAACAGATACATCTGACTATGCGGTGTTAGGTTTTCACCATCTGAAGGGACGTGCATGCGCATCTGCATTTGTAGAACAGCCAATTATAGAATACCCTCTCTCTGTAATGACCTGTGACTGGCCAAAGTCTCCCATCATAAGGAAGACTGTCTAAAACCTGAAAACAGAGCCAGTCGAAGAAAGTCTAGAAAGCCAGAATGAAGTCAGGGTTTTGCCATAAACAGATAAAAAAATGACATTTGGTAACCAACCTAGTATTAGACAGTAGGCCCGATGAATGAATGACTGGAGGCAGACTGATTTTCAGGCTGACTGTACATGATCTGAAAGATCTGAAAGTTACTGAAGTTAGAGTTATGGAAGTCCTGTGTCATCCCGTGTTAGTTTTTGTGCTTCCACAGCATCATGTAAATTCATTCTTCTAAAAAGCTAAAGCTGGAATCACTTCAGCAGAGAGGAAGAACCTGTTCTGAAATCAGGTTGCATTCATAAAAGCATAATGAGTTCATTGCAAACCTGTTAATAAAAACACACACCCTGGTCACATTTACAAGAAAATGCACCTGCAGTTGCTCTCAGCTGTCTATGCTTGTAGCAGTGATTAGCTGATTCAAGCACAATGAATCAAACACACTTCTCTGCATCACTTGTCTCAGCTCCTCTGACTCTGAACACACACATCACACCTTCTTACTCAAATGCACTCAGCTCTCAGTTTTGACACACAACACAACCCAAGTGGAATGGCAACAAGCTGGACATGAATGGATTCACAAACCTGAACCATCGATTAAATTAACACAGCCCGCAGCAGACAGCTATTGTAGATTTAAGACATTTGTATCACATTTAAGAAAAAATGAGGAGAATGGAACAGACAACAAAACAATACAAAGCTCAATAGCTGCGGCATACACGAAAGAACCTTGTGGATGGGAAGCACCAACTTAGCTCAATATATACTTCACAAATCCTACAAACCTTTAGTGGCATTTATATGAGTTCAAGACCCCATTTTCACCTGGTATTAACATGCATTGACATCTGATCACTGGTTCTCTTCATCTAGAGTTTTCGTCTTTCTTTCTTCTTTGATCTTAGTCCAGAGTCCAATGTCCTCGTTAGCTAATATCACATCTAGTCAAGTCTGTGTGCTGCAAGAGTAGTCCTCATATGGCGTTTTTTCATTAATAATACTGCATGTTGATAAAGTAATGACACCGGTGTTGTCTCCTCATTATCTCATCGTAGTCATGGGGGAAAAGGTCCTAAATAAACATATTTAGTTATATTTTTGTTAACAAAATTAACACTATAATAGACTGTGTTTCTGTATAAACGGACATTTTTACTACACTATATTGGCACATAAGGTCCAAACATAGAGCACAAGTGCGATAATAAATACGGGCATCACACAGGCATCTGTAGAGTCCAAACCGAGTCTACTGGACATGGAGAGACAATGGACAAATTTAGCCACACAGCCTTTCCAGCAATACCTCTAGATGTAGTCTAGATGCTCTGATAGCATTCTGACCACAATGCATTCTGGGTACACTGACAGCTGCATTTATGGGTTTTTTTTTTCTTATTCAGATCACATGAATACCAGGTACAAATGTGGTCCAAGACAAAACCATAAGCCTGAAAGAGGTTTAAAAAAAAAGTAAAAATCCATGCTTGTAGTCCAAGAGTTCAGAGTAAATATGTGGAGGAGCAGTTTTTATGGCATGCAGCAATAGGAAAAGACTGATTATGTCAAAGATAGTAGACATCCGAACAGGTGTCCAAGTGCAAATCACCTTTGCATTTTGTGTTATTCAGTATAGTTGGCTGTTGCCAACAGGTTTGTGCCAAAAAAATAATGTTTCCATAGGTTCTTAAAAAAAATGTTTTAGAAGACTTCTAAAACTGTTCCTGAGTATCATATATATACATAAATCCCAGCACAGGGATCGACATCGTAGAAAACTCTTTCACTGTCTCAAGACTCTGTTGATACAGGACTGAAGCTCGTTTGTCAAGTTTGACAGTGTTTGTGGATTCCAGTGGGTGAAACCTGGGATGGGTGGGGCCCACAACAGCTCAGACTGTTAGACTTTCATATCCAAAGCTACCAACCAGGTTAACTTGCCAAAAGCTACCAAAGTAAGTGGAGAAAGTACTGTAGAAACAGTTTTGCCGACACTGTAGCTTGGGCTTTTGGATGTTGAGATGTTGAAAAGAAGTGCATTAGAGGATAACTGGGCTGCTGCAGTCGGCCTGAGGCTATTGGTTATGAAGGCCGACAATGACGATCTTTTGCCCCTGATTTCCATCATCTTTTGCGCCTCTCCGTCTGACCCCTTCCTCATCCTTGTCGTCTTCGTCCTCCTCCTCCTGTGCCTCCACGACTCCCCTTGAGGTACTGTGCTCCTCCTCCTCTAGGGGCTCCAGGGGGTTTATCAGACCATAGAGGAAAGTGAAGAAACTGTTTAACCAATCAGAGCCGCTCTCTTCCACTTCTTCTAACCAATCCAGAACCTCGGATTCACTCTGACCATCGCCCTCACGGGTCAGGCCTACGCAAACAAGAGGGGGGTAGTGATGGAAGCATGGGTGGATGGAGGGGATGTTTGGGAGCATAACGATGGACCAGTGTGGGAAAAGGAAGTGGAAAACTCAAAAGGCAAGAACAAAAGTTGGATCATATGGAGACAAAAGATGTAATGAAAGAATGGAGGAGGGTTAAGAGCAGAAGAGGAAAGAAGGGAAAGAAACAAGAGGAGACGGTAAGAGAAGTTTTAAGAGTAGGTTAGGCAGCGAGGGAACTACTCAGGCTTTATCACTAGTAGCTAAAGCTGGGCTGTCTACACATGATCACCAACAAAACCACTTTGTGCCAGCTTTATCTCTTGTTTATAAAATCATATATCAGTGTTGAGCTGAGCTCCTTGCGCTGACTCTGTGCCTAAACATCAGAGTTCAGCTCACTGCTTATCATGTGGAGACAGCCATAGAATCACAGAGAAGGGAACAAAAAGACTGAAACTGAAGCTGGGTTTCCATGAAACTGTGTTTGCATTAGAAAAGCTGAAACATCATAATATGTACACAATTGCACTCAAAATATTTCTATGTTTAAGTTCACATCAACATCCAACAAATATCAGGAGAGTTGTCTAAGTCTCCTATGTTGCCGAGTAATCATTCATTTTTAGAATGCATGTATAACCAATTCCAGAAAAGTTGGGACACTGCGTAAAATATAAATGAAGCAAAATGTGATAATTTGCTAACCCTTTTGATACACACTCAGCACAAAAACAATACAATGTTTAACTCATCAACTTCACTAATTTCTGTAAACATCTGCTTATTCTGAATTTGATGCAGCAACACATTTCAAACACATTGGGACAGGAGCAACAACAGACTGGGAAAGTGGTGGAATGCTCCAAAAACACCAGTTTGGAACATTCCACAGGTAAACAGGTTGATTGGTAACAGGTGATAGTATCATGATTGGGTATGAAAGGGGCATCCTGGAAAGCCTCAGTCGCTCATAAGCGAGGATGGAGCGAGGTTCACCACTTTGTGAACACATGATTGCATGAAGGCTGTTAGTACATGGACTCAGGAATACTTTGTAAAACTCTTGTCAGAAAATGCTGTTCTTTTGCAACTGATTGCATTCATTTCCATTTCACAGTGTCCCAACTTTTTTGGAATCAGGGTTGTATTACAGTACCTACTATTTAAAAAAAATTTGAAAAGACAGTTGTTTGTCTGACATTAAGGGATACTTTAAGATCAAAAACTGATTGACAGATGTACAAAAAAACATCTAGAAGGAAATACAGAGAAGCATCAAGAGATCAATGACCAGAAAGAATGACTGAATATCAAAAAAAAAGATGCCAAAAGTAACTACAGTATCAATTCAAGAGTATACTAGGCATGCATGTGACAATATAACTAACTACACTCTATAAATCCTTATCATTATTACAATAATTATTACATAATGGACAATGAACATGGGGGCTGTCCTCCTACTCTATCTGAACTGTGAGTGGACACAGCAACATGCTAGTAAATACAAATTTATAATGGTGAAAGATGGAGAAGCAACTATTTGTCAGCAGACAGAAAGCCAGTGGGACATGTTGAACTAGGGATGCACATTTTGGATTTTTTTTATGACCGTTAACCGACGCCCTTTAACGATTAATAACCGTTAACCGATAAGATTTAAATGCCCTTCCATGCTGCCATTCCGACATTCCGTCATTCCGTCATACCACCATTTAGACATATCACCATCCCGAAATACCGCTATTCCGACACACAAACGTCCCACCATTCCGACAAGGCTTTCCATGTAAGGAAAGGTTGGAATCAGAGAGTCACTGACTCGGCGCCGTCCGCTGCTGAACTGCAGATTTACAATGACGGCAAATAGTTAGATTACTCATCTAAAATGTAAAAAAAAAAAAAAACTACAAGCTTTAGATATAATGAACAGTACTGTAGGCTTCAATCGTCTGCTATTGCTTTTTAAATTATGTCGAGAGCGAGCGCGCTGGTGATTTCTTTAATTGTGTGTTCTGCTTCATTTCCAAAATAAAGTTTGAGCTTCTGAAATCTGATTTTTAAACAGTTCTGATGGAGCTCAATGTTTATCTGGATGATGCGGCTTCATTCCGAACAATTTTACTGTAAACCTGGACGACCCGCGACGTGTCTGGAGATAAAAAAAATAATATTCAATGTAATGTGTGTTTTGTGCGTAATTGCATAGACTGATGGGCAAAATGTCTTTTTCCACCATTGAACAGATTTTTTCCGTTATCTTCTCAGACCGCCACGTGTCACACTTTCTCCCGGCCATCATGGAGGGCAAAGTTCGCTGCGATGGTCCTCCATCGTCTGATGCTAGATGCTTGTTTCTTAAGTGGTACTGCATTGTACTCGTACTGCTGGAGTATTTCAGTGCTGTACCGCATAATTTGCAAATGACCTCCTCCCCTTTCCGGTCGAAATTGTCCCACACAGAACTCCTTTTTGCTCTCTTCATCTTCGCTGTAAAGTGGGCTGTGATGGAAAGCACGTGATGGCATGTGTTGCACTTGTTGACACGCCCCCATGAGTTGATTGAATTACGTAGCTTAAAAACAAAATTGACCGTTAGTATTAATCGGTTAGAGTTACTGTTATCGGTTAATGGTTAAACGGTTAACCATGTGCATCCCTATGTTGAACCGTATTCTGGTGATACTAAAGTTTCTGAAAGCATCAATAACAAACTATTAGAAGTGTACTGAAAATGTCTCAATGAAATTACTTTGCACTAAGCAGCTGAAGTGTGTTTTAATACAGAGATCGATGTCTGCCTGTTTTCCTATAGAAGCCAATTAAAAATACTGAGCTAAAGACAGATGGACTCAAACAGACTGAAGAAGAGTGTGAAAAAAAGAAGACACAAAGAGGGACATTAAGAAGAGTAAGAGAAGTATAGCATATGCGCGGGAGCATTTATTGTAATGCCACTTAAAGTTCAATTTGTTAAAGCTAATCAGAGAAGGAATGGTTACAGAGACATGGATGATGGGATTGTAAATGAGGTGGAAAGGCAGAAAGTGGGCTGGGCAAAAAGAAGCACCTTACTGAAGAGGGATGAACTCTGGTGACAGAACAGACTGCCCAGAGCTTCATCAAAATAAATGCTAGTGCAGAGCAAACAACTGTCATGCAAGAGTACTTCAGAATAGGACAATTTGAGTGAGGACTTCTGTGTGATTACAGCATGCAAAATGCTTCTATTAGTGAGTGTTTTTGGATGTTCTGCTGATTCACAGATAGTACAAGTGTGCCATCAAAAGATTCAGATCAGGACCAACGGTCTGCTTTTGATCCTCACTAGCCTCAATGTAAAATCATGCAAATGAAGACAAACTGCAACGTATGATTCTCATGTCTGTCTGATGTCAGAGCCAGAGAATGGCAACTGTTTTACAAGGCACAAAATATTAAGTGATGCAAAACAAATGCCATTTATAGCTGCAGGGCCAACATGTCACAACTAGTGTAGACCAGTCAGTAAGTCTGGGAGTTCCATAAATAAGAAGCTGATCCTGTTTAAAAGCATGCAACATGCAGGAGACATCACATGGGGGATGACAGCACTGAAGACAACTGGCCACTACAACTTTCGTAGAAGCCCCCAGCTGTCTTGAATGCTTTGAGCGTCACAGAGAAAGGCTCCAAAAGCTATACCGCTACAACATAGACACGGGTGCCATCCCAACAATAGCACAACAGAAAAAACAGAACACATCCAAAGTAAATAATGGAGTGGTGTGTATAAGCAGTCTGTTGGAATTAACCACCCAATCAGGAAACTCAACTCCTCACTTGCTTGAAAGTTGCTTTAATTCACCTTTAGCAACAAGGTAAATCAGACCAACCCCTTATCCTGATGAACCCCATCAGTTCCATCCTTTAATATCAAGTTGTTTCACACACCTCAGCGGTACATTATAGGACTACTACAGAATACCTACCTTCAAGGGAAGTTCTAGGGAGCTGTGGGATCTTAGACCAGCTAAAATTTTAATACTCTTTTAGTGTGGGTAGGTCAGTCAAGGAGACACACATGGTTTGCTTGGGATAACAAGTAAAACACAAAAACCTTCATAGAGGCACTAAGGTCGTAAGTGTTCAAGGAGCTTTTCTGCTGTTTTCATTGGTGAGATTGTCTCTATGGTAACAGCCAGCTTCACAATTGTCAGTCATGCAAAAGAAACCCAAATTGCCATTTCATGTAACTGACAAACACAAAACACACTTTATCAGTGGCCTGCAGAAATGTTCAGAGTCCGAATAAATCACTTCTACGTGTATCCTGACTGTATGAAACTATGTACCCTGTCACTAATGATGCAGATTCTCAGCTGCGTCCCTGGAGACAAATCCATTGTCTTTGTTTACTTTCTGCAAGACACTGACAGTAACAATTAATATTTGGAGTAAATTACAGATAAATCAACTTGCCCAGCAGAACTTTAGCATCCTCGACATCAAAATCACCATCGCCATCTGTATCGTATGCCACCAGTTTACCTACAGCAGCAACAAACACACACGTAGATTTGTTTGTTCTCAGAGGAACCACAAAGAGACAGTATCACTGTACATTTACAGACATCACTCAACACAGACAGACACTTAAAGAAATGCACCAAGCTTGTGGGAGACTGGCCACTAATTCTCCACTGCCTCTCATCATAAATGGTGTTTGACTGCTAGCATGAACAAAAGGATCCGCCATAAAAACAAATTAATTTTGTATCAGTGCTCTCCTTATTTAACTGGCCATAGTTACAATCAGCTAAAAGCTTGGTGAGTTCCTTTAAAGGTGAGGGGACAGGGGACAGAGTGAAACCAGGCGGGTAAAACAGGAAATGGCAACAGTCGGGGACTTTTAGCTAAAATGTCTATTACTAAAAAAAGACTGTGGGATATTTGGCCATAGTTTTGTTTTAGACATTAAAGAACACTGCCTGTCCCAAAAGAAATCTTGTTAGCAAAGTTCCTGTAGTTAACCTGTGTTGTATTTTTATCAAATCTACTGGGTTTGTGTCGGCCAGCTACAAAGTAACTGGACCACAGAGGATGAGATGGATGGGAGGTTAGACGGGAGCCCTGGATCTAAACCAGCTGAGGAAAGCTTTGTTCAGAAACAGTTGATTAGTCACGTGTTCCAGCTGAACAAGCCAGACAAGGAGAGTGTCATGATATTTTCAACATGAGTTGTTCTCTCATCAATCAATTTTATTCCATTTTTCCAACTACATGGTTTTTTTAGACGGGTTTAGTTTATGAATACACTGACCCTTTTTCTACACGACTGAAGGAGCAGAAAACAATAAGTTCTGTGTGCCGCGTATTTTACTACCAAACACAACAATTTATTGCCTTCATTTTTTTAGATTCAGGGCTCCAAGGAGAGTGTGTAAGGGAGTGGGGGAAATGCTTCGACAGCACAACAACAACATGAGACAACAATCTTAAATGTCATTACAGGGTATAAGTGAAATATGCCTGGTGATTTTTTTTACCTTGCAAGGCCTCAGACAGGTTAATTTGTAAGCCCTTAGCCTTGTCTGCATGCAAACACAAAACATACATATTGGAACAATAGCAAGACAAAGAAGTAAAACAGATTTATAATTCATACATTGTTGGCAGATTACGACACAGATAAGAATGCTCAACATTAATCATTAGGGGTAAAGTTTAGTGACAGTGATCAGTGACGCAGACATGCATTGAACAGTATAGTCTGTTAAACGGTCGCAGAGTTTTTTTGGCAAGTCATTTCTACATTTGACAGACTCATGTCTGCAGCCATTTGGTGGCAGATTTGATCCTATTTTCCTATGTATTTGCTTTAAAGCAACTGTTGAGAGTTGGAATAAAGTGGTGCACACTCTGGCTCCATATGCATTTCTCTTATTAGGATAATGTTGCGACCCTCAGGCCTTCTTCGGACCCACAACAATCATGAAGCAAGTGCTGATCAGACAATAGATTAAGCAGAGTAAGAAGGATGGAAGACTGAAGCAGACTCATGTCAGGTCGTAACGGCTGCTGATCCGACATTAGCGTTCTGATATGAATAATACATTTCATGGTTAGCCTGCTTCTTATTCCAGATTGATGTTGGACTTCAGGGATAGATAGCAGTTGTGTGTGTTCGTGGCTTCGTATGTATTTTGTGTTTGATATAGAAGCATGTGAAGCCAAAAGCCAAACTAGTTGTTACTGCACCTTGCCAACGAGGTGCTTGAGGTGGAAAAGCACAAAAAGGAAGACAACATTCAGATAGCAAATGTACATGTGTGTTGTACCACATACTTACCAAGGACTCCCTGATAGTCAACCAGGTCAAAGTAGACCACGGCTACGGATGTCCACACACCCAGCAGGGCCAAGACAATGAACCAGGTGAAGAAGCTGCCACCGCTGGACCCAGAGTCCGCCTTCTTCCCATTCTTATTGGCTGATTGGGTTTTAGTACCATCTGCAACCCAAAGACAATACATGATATTAGGTTCACTTGTGGATTTGACGTGTTTCCTTGGAGGCATTCGTGTTCACACTCCAGTCATGCTGTACATTCAAATTATGATTTTAAGTCTAGGAAAAAGAACAGCAAAAAACAAACTCAGCGACTGCACAACTGCATCCCTTACATACGCGCGCGCGCACGCACGCACGCACGCACACACGCACACACACGCACACACACGGAGCCTTGAGAGGCTTGCACATTTACTTACCAACTCAAGATCTTTATTTGCCATTCAGAACTGGTTATGAAGCCAATGTTACAGTTTCATAATACCTAATCACAGTCACACACACTTTAAACCTCATAAACCTCTTCAGCTGTAGGATGTTCAGGCTACCTTTTGACAAAAGTAACTACAGTGCACAACCACAACCATGGCAACTTGGTGGTGGAGTATAACGGCATGTATTCATGTCTGACCACTCAATAGGGGATGTTGGAAACACACTGCAAAACAAATAATTCCGGTTGAATTAGCCTAATACACACCCAATTATGTCTACATCTTGTGTCTTTTAGCAAATGAGCCGTCACTTCACCTTTTACTCTCATCCTTGCCTCCCAAACATGACAGAGAAAAGAACCAACCAAGTGTCAGATGGATGGACCTGATACAAACTACCATTATGATACTATGAGTGGTTTTATTTTTACACTTGAATCTGTTGAAATCTATTAGGAATCATGTGTCCTCTCCTGTATCAGCACTAATCCCTCAGAATTGGCTCTGGGGAAAGGAGCAGAGGTGATGGAAACAGAAAAACAAGCCACATCCAAGAAGCTATTCCGGGGATGCCGATGACATCTCACAATGCACGATGGGAGAAAATAGTAGCAGAGAGAATGAACAGGTGCTTAAGTCCGCTACATGGTGCTAGGTCAAACTCAGACACACACACACACGCACACGCACACACACACGCACGCACACGCACACACACTCAAAGAGCATAGTTCAAAGTACTCACATTCACTGTATATTTCAAAATATCTTGCTACCACTAAATCTGCAAATAGAGAATGACAAAGTTAACTCTGAGTACAAGCATTCACCGTTAAAAATCTGTTGATGCCATAGCTCCATAAAATCAATATGGAGACCAAACTGTGGGTTATAGACTGTTACAGTCTAATTATACAATGTGAAATACACGCCAGTCTCCAACATTTTGGGTTATCCTCTTGTCTGTTATCTTACCCAGAGTCAGCTGAGAATATCACTATCAGCTATGTGTCTGCACTTCCACCAGAGAGGTCTGTTTGTCTGTTCAGTGATTAGCCTAGCTTAGCACAAGTACAAAAACAGGAGGAATATGGTATGATGCTTTAATCCTGTTCTGGATTAATCTAAAAGTGCTCATGAGTGTGGGTTAAAGTCACCCTGACAAGTAATGTACAGCAGGTATTATTTAAAGTTAAATTACTTAAATGATGTGGCTAAATATGACTGGTCTTGAATCTCTTAAATCCACTATTTTGTTAAGTATTTCAATCAAAATATTGGTAGTACAATATTGTGTGGTTATAATTCAGGACGCGTTTATGCACGACGAACAGAAACCTCACTGAGCTAACAAAACAGAAAAGCAATATACAACCAGTAAGTTGAGATCTTTGCTCCAGGACAAAAAAGGTGAAGCTGCAGGAGGTTAGACCTGCTCTCAAATCTGCGAAAAGTCAACTTTCTGAATCCTTCACCCCGCAACCAAACAAGCAGGCCCACAGTGACCTCCATGCTCCTTTGTCCTTCTCAGCTCTGGTCAGCAGGCCTTGAACGGAGGCTTTCCTCACCTTGCATATCCCCAGCTATCACCGTGGGGACCGCTTTGACGACAGGAGGGGTGGCAGTCTCGACCAGGGTTGCTGGATCTCCCATCCCTGCCAACCTGGCTTGCCAACTAACCAAATAAGAGGTTAACTGGCCACAATGATAGCATGCAGTCGGAGCTAAGGGGAAAGGGTAGCTCTGCCTCCTAGTCTCACCTCCTCTCTGCCTCTCTTTCTGTCCCTCCCCTCTTTCTCTATTGACTGGCTTTCTTTCTCTTCAACTGTCAGTAAATCTTGCTCTCTGTCACTTTTTTTTCCTCTGAGCCTGATATGGGTCTGGAGATCAAAGACAGCTATTTATAGTGCTGTTCGACCAGCTGGCCCTGACACTGAGGGAGGAAAGAAAAGGCTAACCGGGCACTGCCAGCTTTAAGAGGACGGCCCCCTCTCTTGTCTGATCTACAAGATTTTACAGCATATTCACAGCATATTTACAACATATTTCACTACA
The DNA here is from genome assembly GCA_037975065.1 of Chaetodon trifasciatus. Taxonomy (NCBI): domain Eukaryota; kingdom Metazoa; phylum Chordata; class Actinopteri; order Chaetodontiformes; family Chaetodontidae; genus Chaetodon; species Chaetodon trifasciatus. The sequence goes on from JBBMOE010000079.1 coordinate 1,608,421, forward strand.
TTTTTGAAATGTAATACACCCATTTTGCTAGCCTCTACGTCACCGACTGAGATGACAAAGACAGGATTCAACCCTCACTTTGCATTTTCTCTTCTTAACGTCAGCATTTTTCTGATCTATTGCATACTTTCAGTGATTCAGATGCATACAAAATCCAAAAATCAATGTAGGTGCTTGAAGCTTGAACTTTGGCAGACAGAAACACCAATAAAAAAAAACACAGGTCTGCCAAAAAATTAGGACAAACAGACACCTGAAAAGAGAGGTGAACACGTGAGCAGTGTAGGGGATTGACTTGATTGGGGCATGATTGGGGGATCCCAGGAAGTGACACATTTTAGAGCACAAGGTGATGCCATTACACATCTTGCTCTGTCCTGCAGTCCAGAACAACAAAATATTAAATAGACTATAATGTAAGGAAAGCAAATTCTCATATTTAAGAATCTGTAACCATCCAGTGTTTGATGTTTTTGCTTGAAAAAGTCTAAAAATTAATCCAATAATAGTTGCCAGTTAAGTTTAGCTTGATTGCTTACTGTGGCAAGAACAATGAAGAAACAGCATCTTTCCTGACATATTGTGCAAGAATATCTTACAATTTATCATTGGGCCTTGATGCTTGGAATGGGTTTGACAACTTATCTTTTATAGGTACCACATCCTGATGGTCTGAACCAAAAATTGCAAACCTTTATCTGTTCACCTTTTAAGAGCTACAGCACATCCATAGGTTTATTTAACTTTCATTTTTTTAATAGCTAATAAAGCAGTAACAAAACTTTCAGACATTTATCTTGATCATTTCTCAATTGCTTTCTGAACATGTCCTTTTTTCACTTACAAGTTGGGTAAGCATGAATAATTACTGATTACTATCAACAAGTCGTGTCAGTATGGATAAAATCAACTCTGTCACACGCTGAAGGTTGCATAACATGTACTGTCAAGCCAAACATGTTCACAGCCTAACAACTATGTAGGACTGTCAAATGACAATCAAAATTTAAATAATATTATCACAGTGTTTCCTCTACATTCATTTAGGAGTGGCGGGCCGCCGTTCCTAAATCCTAGCTTCCTCCTTCAAATTTCCCTTTTTTTTCTCTTTTTTTTTGTTTTAATTTTCGCAAATACACCACCGCCCCATGTCTCCACCTTCACGGCAGAGTCCGATGTTAATTTCTCGTGAGAGTGCGGCCTTGAAAGTGACATCATGTCAAGCACCCAGGCACCAGGTCAGAGTCAGAGGAGTGTCGTCTTGGAAAATAGGGCAGCGACTTACCGGAGAAAAGGTAGCCTTATTAGCTTAAGATAACTCATAATAGATTTTACAAGTCAAATAGACATTCGCAAAATATTGATGGCCAGCTAACGTTACGTAACATATCGGTAGCGTAAGTTAATTGGGCCCGGTGCCAACTCAGTGTCGCTAATGTGAGTAAACTAACTGATAGCATAAAGCTAATATCTACACGCCATGATGTAACTGCTGACCACTTTTTCAGATGAGCTTGTTCAAATATTTCTCTAAGAAGAGAAAGACAGCTGATGAAGATGACGCTGGTTAATAGTGATGTGTCGTTCGCGAACAAAACGGCTCTTAGAGCCGCTCTTTGGAGTGAACGATCGGAGTGACAGCCGCTTTGGAGTTTTTTTTGTTGTTTTTTCTCAACTTTTTTCCGTTCAAGCCGCACGTGATTGGTCAACTACATGATGTGTGGTGGCTTCAGTGTGTACGCACTGAGCAGGAGGGGGAGGAGCACGCGCGCGCGCGCACGCAAACAAACAAACAAACAAACAAACAAACACACACACACACACACACACACACACACACACACACACACACACACACACACACACACAGCCTTTAAAAAGCAATTTTCAACTGGCCATTCAATAAATGAGTTGTTAAATTAAAATCTGCAGTGAAGTGTCATTTGTGTATACCACCACAGCTCCCTGGAGAGCCTGCCCCAACTGCTGAAAAAAAATCCTTAAGGAAACACTGTATTGAATTGTAAAAACAACAACAAAAAAACAGCGCTATGGTGGAGGCTGTTTTCAGATGGGCCTTGACTGCTCCAAGAGTCACACAACCAGAATTTTCCTTATTATAATAACCATAATTACTGTTTTCTTACTTAAAATTTGTTGTCTCTATTAGTCGCTTCACAATTAGAGACAAAAACACTGGAAATAGGGCCCATATAATATTTGAGCAGAATTTCTCCTGTTTGTTCGGGACCTTAAAGTCTTCAGTCACTCATTATTCCACACAACATCACATTCATTGACTGAAAATGAAATGCAAGTCAGGCTGATACAAGCCAATAATTCAACAACAAGGTACAGGACATGATTTTAGTTCATTTATTTTGGAATGTGTAGATATGTAGATTTTTTAAAAGACGTGTTTATGTTGAAATAGATATACCTGTACAAATAGCATGTGCCTTGTATTAGTTTGCCTTTTATGGACATAAAGTGAAAAAATGGATATTCGTATGGTTCAAATCTATGTCTTGCTTTTTTTTTTGTTGAGGGAATAATTGAATGAAATTTCAAGCTATGTCAGCAACTTATATGATTGGGGTAAGACTGAACATTTCATGTGATACTCACACAAACATTCACAAGAGCCTCAACTTTCACAAACATAAAAGCACACTTAATATGGCCCTGGGAATAAACCACCAAATAAAACTCTATTTTCTTTTTCTTAATCGCTGAGTCCTTTCTTAAACCCTGGCTTTTGGAAGAAAACAGGTTTTACTAGTGACCACATACATAGACACGGACATTAAGGATTGGTAAACATCTGTGAACAAGGTTGCACATTTAAACGTAACCCTAGTCCCTATTTCATATAGGTGTGAATCAATTTAGGACACACGATTTATTAAAAAGATGTACAGGGATAGACGTAAAGATTTTTAAGCACTGGCCACACAGACCACCAAGGTAGCCAAGTAGATTTCTGAGGCTACATATATAAAAACCATACAGAAAGGGGAATTTAACACAACTTAACACTGCCTTTTTTAACTGTGACACTTCATAGTCTCTTTGTTTGCAGTCCCTTTTGCACCTTGATACTCATCCCTGAGGCAACATATGCCGACAATGGTGACACATCTGACACGGCAAGAAATTCAGTTCACACATTCAAGTCACTGTTATTCCAATTAGCAACACTTAAAAGTGAATAGGAGAGTGAATTAGAACATGGACACCTTGGAATGTGGAAGACTGGCACATCGCAAGTACTTTCTAGTTTCAACTCGTCTTATCTTAAATCTTTGGTCTGGACAGGGCCTAAGGTTAAGCTGGGTTCTTTTTCTCCTTCTTTTTCTTCTCCTTCCCCCAATACACTTTAAATTCTGACATACTGGTCCAACAGCAAACACATACATACATAAAACTAGATAAACTCAACATGACTCGCTTTGGCTTGTTCTGAATGGTGCAAAACAAGCCTACTGCCTTAATGAAGACCAAATACACACTAATCACTGATGCAAAACTCCCACTGTGCTAATCAGACCACACTAACAAACCTGTCTAATATGATCAAATCTCACACACAAGAAAAAGCCATCCAACACCTCCATATGCATGCAAGCACACCAAAATAAGACAGCTATGCAGAAACCATGCAATAACATACCACTTTGGTCTTCTATACACTCCATTCTCATATGACCATGACAGTTAATTCCAACACGTGCACATCCACACACGTACACTCGTCTTTTCCAAACAAATGGAAAACTCTCTTTGCTCAGCCTGTTCTCTGAGGCTCAGTACACATTGTTCAGCCTTAGCAGCTCCTCTTAAGTCTTATGTAAGGGCTCCTGTGCACCGCCTTCAAATTTATTTCTCTCCCCTCTGGCTTTTAAGGCACATGCACACTCATGCATGCACACACACACATGCAGATTTGTATATTTTGCAGACATTCCACTAACTCACATTCTCTATGCTTTTACAATGCGAAGTAAATACCAACCTCTGACCCTTTAAAACTTTAAAAAAGCTGCTTTGGAGCAGTGAGGACCAGATGGCCTTAATTAGGGAGAAATACATTCTACACACACACCTTTAAGGCCATGTAGGTTGAATCAATGCATTAGGGTCTCCTGACACCTGGCTGGAACATTTCTGACAGCTCACCAAAAATAATTCAAATAAAAACATGTGGATGACAGACATCCACCAAACAGCGAACTACACCCATCCCTTCAGTGCAGCTCCTGGCTAAATGAGTTCTTTGCGCCAGGATCTGTGATTGTGCACAGTGCATTCCAGTGAATGAGGCTGTGACCTGGGCACAACAAAAAGGGCAGGAAACAAATGCCATGCCTGGCTTTGTTGCAAGAAATCCCCATAAAGTCACTCGTATTAGCTAGAGCTGTTGTTTGTTGAGCTAGTGTCAAGCTAATAAGATTATATCATCGGCCCACTGCAAGCAAGTCTGTCAAACACAGCACGGTAGTTCCAGCGACTTCAAACCTGTTCCCAACATCAGCAAGGACACTCTTTTTTAAAATATAACAATATGCGACTTGTAAAGATTCTGGCTTCTGATTTGTTACCTGGTATCCATTAAAATCATAACATATATGGGGACACCTCATACACAGCTCCAGTAAGCAGTCTGATAATACAACACTCAATGAGCAACCATAGCAACAACAGTGATGCTCTATGTTGATTTAAACTGGCTTGCAGTGATGTTTAAACTCAGTAACACTCAACTTGATGAGCAAGAATTTGGGGGATGGTAAAAAGCAATCCGAATATAGCATCTTTCAAATTATTCTGATCCCAATTTCTGTATGGTAAGTCTTGATAATAACTAAATCCAGTAAAACACCTTCTCCTCTAATCCCTACATCAAGAATCATCTGATCTGCCTGATCACCAACAGCATTTTGTAAGAAGGCACTGTTAAAGCATCCCTGAGGATTCACATATCCTGTCCAGAGTTATAAAAAGTATGTGCATTCAAGGAGGAGCCCACAAAACAATGGACTCCTGAAGCAACAATTTACTTAACTTGACCACAAGTAATGATACACCTGGAGCTACTGTTCTTACATTTGAACCTGTGCTGTGAGGTCTAAATCAACAGCAGGCAGCATGATGCAGCACCAAGCTATACTACAAATACACACAGCACTGCACTTGCATGCAAGGTCACATGGTAATGAAAAAAAAAAAAACACTCAGCAAATGCAAACACGACACAGCATCACACATCAGACCCAGAGGAACAGACAAGGCTGCTTCCCTTCCCGTTTTGTGTACCTCCCAGCCCTTTGGTGAGGGGAAGAGGAGGCCTGAGGGATTGAAATGACAGATCATGTAGAAAAGCCAAAAGAATACATGACAAACAAGAATATAATCAGAAAAGGTATATGGGTGAAATATAAAGCTAACATTCAAGTAATGTGCAAATATATATCAATAGAAATAAACTACTACAATCAATAATAATAACAATAATAATCAGAGATCCATGATTCAATTAACCGTATGATCAGCACACCTTGAGATATTTCAGACTCTCTAGACAGTTTAGTGGCATGTTTAAAAGCAATTCACTTTTTACAGTCACCTTTTAGGATTAACTGAGAGCCAAAATCAATATTTGACAATCCACTTGCATTTATTTGAGTTATACCAAATGATCAAAGTGCACAGCTCTTTCTTTCCCTGTCTCTCGGTTCTGGCTTAGTTCTGCTGCCACACTCTCATTTTCATCTGTGCAAACGGCAAGAAAAGGCAACTTTGTCAAGGAAGATAAGTTCCCGAACAGTGATCTGCTGTGTTATCACTACTGTACTTATGACCCACTTGGCTCAGTCGTTAAGTATGAGTATTTATAGCTCTGCATCTGAAAACATACTTTAGTAGCATGTATGAGACATTAGATGGGTGTGAGATTTAAAAGTTTACTTCAATAAATCCCAATAAGAAGTAGTTCCCTATCATACCAGTCTTCCTTCATACTTCACATCCACTGTACTTGCTAGTTGAACCATAAATATGTACCTACTTGCATATGCAATGTAGTGGGTGGGGCTAGAAAAAGGCAGGAAAACTGAACATTTTGTTCCCATGGTTGTCTACAGTTCCACCACCTTTTGATCTGTGACAACAGGGAACAATAAGAACTCTTCAGATCAAACTACAATGGAAGAAAAACATATTCTGAAGCTGCATCTCATCTGTGTGCCATCACTTTGAGCTCTCTATTGGTGTGTGGTTCAAAACATTTCAGCACCAAAAAAAGCAGCCAAAAAGTACAAACCATTGAACTCAACATCTGACAGTCATGTGTTTTATAGTTTGCTGTAGTTTTAACAACGGAGGTCCTGATGATGGTCCTATGCAGTCGCTAGAGGACAGAGCGTACTAAAAGCATCTTACACTCTGCATCAGTACACACAGCATGGGCTAACTCATCTACCCACAGCCACGTGTCAGCGTGGGCTCCAAAGTTATGGCCCACTCATCTAGACTGAAGTACAGTAAGACAATCTGGCGCATACTCAAGTCTTAACAGCACGTAATGTGACTCCGAGCAGCTTTAATATCTTAACGTCGTCGTCGATTATGAAGAAGCTGTAGACTATTTAGCGAACAGGGTTTGTTTATTGATTTAACAGTAGTATATGGGGTACTAACGGGGACCCCCAGGAGCCACGTATACCCCCACCCACGGCTTCTCAAAATGACACGTGAGCATTTAAAGAGTGACTCGGCTAGATTGGGGGCGGGGTGCCTCGCGCCCCAGGGTGCACGCACACTGGCAAATCTCGGAACAGCGAGATGACGACGAAGTCTAAAATTCAAGGCTATAGCTAAAAGCTCTAAACCCTCACGAGAGAAGGCTAACGTTATCCCTCGCGTGCGTGCCGGTGTTTCGCTGTAATCCCATGAGATGGAGCCGCCATGGTCAGCCAGCCTGGACACCGGTTCACAGCTGGTGTTTTCCTAAACGGCGGCGTTAATGCAGTGCTGTTAAAACACCAGAAAGTGTTTCATGCAGAGGGGCGTAACGCTAATGTTGGGAGCGTTTGTCGTGTCTTCATACTTTATAATTTAGTTAGATCAGGCAGAGCTAACGTTGGTAATTCGTGGCGACGTAGGAAGCCCTCACAGTCTTCCAGCATGGCTTATATAAAAACGGTTTACATGCTCTGTAAACCTAGTTTCGGCTAAACCAACTCATTTGCACGGAGCAGCAAACACGTCGACACCATTTTCTTATTTTCTTAGGCTAAATGATGCTAGCTAGCAAGGACGAGGGCCCTGAATGAAACAACAGCTTGACACCCGATTAACTTTCAAAGGCCTGCCAGTGAAAGCTGAAGGCTGCAACGCATCATCCCCACCACGGCAAACCACAACAGAATGAGACGGAAAGGAAAGCTACCACCCACCTTTGGATTTTACGTGCACTTTAGCGTTCTTCTTTGAAGCCATGGCGAATCTCTGGCTGGAGGGCTAGTAGAGTGGAGAGAGGCTTCAACAGTAAAAGAAAAATCAAAATCTCTTCTCCTGCCTCATAAAACTCACAAGCACCGAAACCCCGTCCACTTTAAGACTGGCAGCTCTCTCTAGCAATTGCAGACTTTCTAAATAAGGATAGGCGGGGCGGGAGACTCTTCTGACCAATAGAATTCGAGAGGCGTTGAGCTGATTCAACCGTGTGGATAGTCTTATCTTTTCCCCGCCCCCTCCGCTCCTCTGGAACGTGGCAAGATGGTAGATCCCCTGGCACCAGCGCTGAGGCCCTGGCTCTTCTCCCAACACCGTTTTTTATTTAGATCTCCAAAAATATTTACGCAGAAACATTTCACAACAGGAGCATACAGACTTCTGGCCTTCTTACTTGACAGAGAATGTAATACAGTCAAATATCGGCTTAATTTGATATTTTATATAGAACTATTGACGATTTCCCTGACACAATGAATGATGCATTGTCAGTCAGAATGTCTGTCATATATTGTGTGATGTCCATTGTGTTTCTGACTGTATTGTGAATACATGGGGTCAGCCACTTTTAATTTGAGAAATGAGAGACCTGCAGTTTTGTGCCAGTTAAACTTAAAAGTGTTGCCAGAAGGTCTTTTTCACCACCACAGCAGCTCTGTTCTATTCAAGGGTCCATGCACAAGAATAAGAAATACCGTGAGCTGACTTCACAATTGAGCATAAACATATAAAACCTTTGCCTAAGCTTACCCACCTCAAGCTAGTGTCTAACCCTGCATCTTTCACTCAAACACTGTGCAGATGACTTGCGCACAACCCATCAACATGATGTCTTTGTTTTGCATAGGCCCTATATCACATGCTGTATATTGTAAATAAGTTTGCACTTTTACAACATTCACAACTAAGCGACTATCCACATGCACGCCCTCCTGCAGAGCGCTGGCCATTTGCTTATCTCACAGGCATATCTAGCTCACATGTGGTCAGCTCACAGACAACAAAGCCGCAGAGTTCTGTGAGAAGGACAGTAGTTCTTACATATGTATGTGTGGTTGAGTGAATTGACCTAATCACTGAGTGGAGATAGATCTGAGGTGTGATCTAATCACCTGAATGGATCTGTATTTGCATGATAGGTGTAGGTGTGTGTGTGTGTGTGTGGGGGGGGGGGGGGGGGCATTTAGTCTCGCCCACAAGTAAACTGTAATGTTAAAAACTCCAGTCTGCTCCCTGTACACCATGATTTGTCACAATTGCAGTGATTATCGCAATCCTGTCTACTTTGAATTCTGTTCAAATACAATTTGATGTGATCTGGTGTATGTTTTAGAGGAACTGTAATTCTTCCAGTGTATGGTATTCTTAAAGACAGAAAAAGGCTGGGCAGAGGTCACAGTGGCTGCTAAAGCATATAAACAGTACAAGTTCTTGAATTCAACAGCAACATTTGCATCCCAGCTCATGCTTTAAGTCAGCTGATTATTCTGCAAATTATCCTCCATGAATCAAATAATTTATTGGTCTATAAATAGGGGAAGGGCCCACAACATTCAAGTTTGCAGCCTAGGCTCCTGGGGAGGACACCAGACAAACAGGACTTTACAAGGATCCAATGGACAGTGAAGTGATACAAAGGAACTACACATAGGATTCACACACTCCCACCGTGGCGGGCAGTTATCTGTTTCATTATGACCCCTTAGATCAGCATTTAACGCAGCACAGACGTATCACCTTGTGGACTCACTATCTGTGTGGTGGTAGATAGGAGTTGGGTGCAGCATCTGTAGGGCAGAAAGCAGTGAGACAAAGTGTTGTGGAAAGGAAAACTGGAGCTGGAAAAGGTGTCTGGGGTGGTGGACAAGTCTTTGTAGTCCTGTGAAGATAATTAAATGCTCTCATTGTCAATGACACCTTTAGGGGCATAATTGAATGGAATGGCGTCCTCTGTCTGCATCACAACGGTGTGTCAATGGGCTTGTCTGCCTTATATGTTGCAGATGAGGGTCCTGCAGACTATTATCAAATGAAAGTCCATAGCTTTATGTTGTTAACAAGGCTTTGGTAGGAAATGCATCATTAAGTTTCCTTCTTGACATAAAAGAATATCTGCAGAAGAGGCAGCAATGAAGGGATGTAGATGCAACAAGAGGTTTGAGCGATATATTCCTACTCACTGCACTGCCAGCCAGCTGTACCATGGTTGCCATGGACTTCTTACTTTTTACTTGCAGGTACACATACTGTCTGAAACATAACTACTCTTACACCCTTTCCGACACAAAGAAACCTTGCATGTTTCTAATTGAATTGTACAGCATTTTGCTCAACAGGCTGTTGAATGACAGAATTATTTTTCCATTTTTGTTGTGTACGACATGTATTCCACCAGCTATTGCTCCAAAGTTTAAGTTTTAACATCACTCAGAAATGAACAAAAACCACTGAAACAAGAAAGACCAAGGTTAGTTCATTAATTTGTTCCAAAGGATTTGGGTTGGGTTGTGCATATATGTGTATTCTGGGTTTGGTCTCTACCACAGTAACTGTGCAGCAGGCCTTGGCTGAGCCACATCTCTCACTCTGTCCAGCAGCTCTCTCACACCCTCTGCTGACAGAGCATGCAAGACATTCTTTTTGTCAGACTAGCCTGGATTTCTCTGACCCACTTTATCCATGCAATGTCGGCACTGTGGTGTATCTAAAGCTTATGTCTGTTTTTTTTTTTCCTCTGTGTGTGTGTGTGTGTGTGTGTGTGTGTGTGTGTGTGTTTTCTATCAGTTTGGAGGAGAGGTTTAGGGAATGTTGCTGTTCAGTACTGCACTACATCATGGCAGAGCTGCTGCTGACATAAGCTGTCACTGGTTCTTATGTACTTGAACAGTTAGCCCAATAAGCTGCATAGGTGCTCACAATTAACCAGTAAGATAAATCATTGCATCAGTATGTTATTCAAGACAAAAACAAATGAGTTCAGTGACTTTTCTGCTGTGCTCTTAATGCCTGAGAGGTGGTGTTAAAGTGCACACATAAAGCTCAAATGTTGCGTCTGCAGTGAGGATCCACTGTGTCATGATTAATGCACAGAAATATAACACATTAACATGTTACAACAACTCATAAAAGCACTATGAACTACAGTAAATCACTAAAAAATAAACATAAAGTACATTTTCTATGTAAAAAACAAAAAAATAGTCATTTTCAAGATATTCTTATTATTTGAGGTCAGTCCATGTAAAAAGAGAAGTTCCTGCTCGCTTTTATATTTGTCAAATTTGAAAGACTCCAGTGCCAATGAATCATGTGTTTGTATCCTATAGAAATGATTTATTTAATTTCTGTAAACCCTTAGAATTCAAATCCAAAAGCATTTCCAAGTAAGATCATTTCAATCGAGTGTTCTGTATATTTGTTAACCTCAAAAATCCCTCTGAGCTGTACTGAAGCAACCTGCTATCAATCAATAATTGATACATCAATTCAATAGTTAAAGAATGTGGGCACTCTGGATGATACCATTGTGTTAAAATGAGTGTTTGGTGTTTGTATATCAAGTGTTTTGTGTACACCTTCTTGTGACACACTGAGGGAAACTCAGTGAGTGTCATTGCTCCACGTCTCTAGAGGAGCAGTGTGGAAAGCACACAGGAAACTGTTGATTAACTTGTTGATTTCATCAAGTCAATTTGCATCACATCAGCAGACAACAGTGACAAGTCTCTTCCAGTCTAAAAAAAAACACTCTGCTCAAATCAAAGATCTTGCATGTACATGAATTTATACAACAATCTTGGAAAAGCAGTTGAAATTAACAGCTTATGAAAAATGCATGTGTGTTATTTATATGTTCACATGTGGAATGGCCACTAAAGCTATACGAGAATTCATCACGTGGAATGCTATTTTACATGTGATATCATTTATTTTACATGTGAAATACCTGAAAACAATGTGTTTACATCATGTGAATTTACAGTATATGAAAGCTCCAAAGTCCCATATGTGAATGTGCCTCATGTGAAAGGGTGAGTTTTCTGAGTGTGAAGTGATGCAGTGAAGCCAGACAAGTCCAGGCCAGTCTTGCAAGTGTCTTGGGTTTTAGAAATACTTTGTAAATATGATAATGATTTATTGTTTTTATATTGCTATGCATGGAAGTCTACAAATGCCAGCTAAGATCTGTAAAGAACCAAAGTGAGAAAAAACAAAACATCTCTCCAGCCTGGTTTCAAACTGTTTCTAATTGTGTCTAATGATTAACTGCTCGGGTGTGCACTTGGTCACCATGCTGTTCAAACACAGAGAAGTTGCATTTGTTTCAGAGAGTTGTGTACATGGAATGTGGTGTAATGTCAACCAAACACTATTGCAGTCTGGCCTGAGGGGGAAGTTAGTGGTTGGAGAGATGATGGAAGATGTATTTCTGCAGCTGACACCTGAAGAGTTAACATGATTTTCAGTGTGTTGACAGGCAGTCAGCAACACACAGGCTGCTCAGTCAGTTTGGAAAAGTAGGAGTCTGAATGTTTGTGAAATACAAGTCAAAATAAGTTGGCTGAAGTTTCTCAGTCCATATACAGTCCGCAGCTGATTAGCATCTCATGTGATTCAGCCATAAAGTTGCTGTTGAAGCTTTCAAACTACCTCACATCTCCTCTCACTTAAATCCAGTAACTGCTGAACCTTAGATATCCCTTATGTATGTACTCATGTTGGCAGACCTGGTGTCAGGTACTGTGCACCTTTTAAATGGACTTAACTGAAAACTGCCCTAAAACCAGAGTTCCACGTCCCTGCTGAACATTTTAATGCTTGACTGTTTTTAAGAATTCCTTCTTGATTGTGTAATTGTGTTGTTTCCATTTTTCAGCTGTGTTCTTTTGGATGTTTCTTGTTCTTCAGTCTGTCTTGGAAAAGAAATCACAATCTCAATGAAACTGCCAGGTTCAATAAAGATTAAATGAAATATTTAGAAGAATATTAAAGAAGTGTTGTTATTTCCTGTTGCTAAGAAGGGACACATCCTTAGCAAGTTAAGTAGTTCCAGCATAGCTGACATCCTTATTGTCAGCTTGTGTCAGTGTACCTCACACTGCACACAGACTACGATCCTCAGATCTGTTCATGTTTAGAACATACGCTTCATTTTCTGTTGTTCCAGTTATACCAGTTATAGCCCAGTAAAGTGATTTGACAACTGCCAGGTAAGAGAAGGGAGGTCATAACAAGCCGCAATATTTCAACTACACAGCCAGAAGTCTGCGCAAAATAGATTCTGATCTGAGATCTGTACTCTGTAGAGAACAAGCAGTAAAGAAAAAAGCCTTATGATGAATATCTGTCCATATACAGTGTATGTCTTGTCAAAAGTGAACTATGGTTGTACTTGACCTGTGTTGGTCCCAAGCATTTGCACAGAAATGTTTACTAGAGCAGGGCTGATAGACATGTTTACTGACCTGCTGACACTGATCAAAGGTCTGCACAGTGATAGTGCACAAAGAGAGAAACAGAGTGGAGGGAGGACAGTAAGAGTAGAAGAAAGGTGATCTAAGTAAATATCATCACTTTATGAAGCTTAATTATTGAAGTTTTGGAATGGAATAGCATAAGAAGCTGTTTGCTATTTTTTTTTTTGTTTGGAACAACAGGTCAGCTTTAGTTGTCTTATCTGCAAAACAAAATAAAGATTAACATACAGGGAAGAGGTCACTGTGTGAACATGTCCTGAGTGATGTTTTGTCCTTGGTGTGCTTGAAATAGTTGGTAGCAGTAGTAAATTAAGCATTATGTTTATAAAGCGTCTTTAATCTGTTCACTGTCAGCTACTTTCCGTGATTTAAACCTCATCTGTCCCGTGACAAGCTCACTCAATTTCATGACCTCGTCTGCATTGATTTGATAAGTTAACATGTGTGACCTGCGTGATGCATATTTACATACAGTATGTATCTGTGTCCACCTATGATAATCTCCTTAAGAGCAAAAAGACCAATTAGTCACTGAATACCACCTTCTTAAGCTGCTGTTTGCACAATGCTGTTGAGCTGAACTGTGACTCAGCTGTTGTTTCCAGATGTAATTACAGACATCACACTGCATTTACAATATGAGCCTCAAACAACAGGCTCCATGTGCTGCATGATTAACTTGAAACACACATAGAAATGACTGAGAGCCTGTGCACAGATATGTTCCTCCACACCCTTTATTGACAACATGTGCACAAATGTGCACAAATCCTGTCTCCTCATTAGCAGACATACAACAACACGGGTGCATCTCTGTTAAATATCAATAAAATGTTTCCAGTTAAAAAAGTAAGTTCAATCATATTCTGCAGGGTAAATTAGTAAAAACTGTTAAAAACGCATTACCACATGAGAACATCATAACTTGAGCTTTTTGTATGCTTTTCCTTTAAGTAACATTCAAGTCAATATCATTTTGATATGATCAGCATGACCCAAACACATTCATTTTCCTTTTTTAAAGGGCTAAAGGGTCAAATTCACAGATGAAAACTATTTTCTGTTAATATGGATCTATTCTAAGCTTTACAGTAATTAGTAAGAATAATTATAATTGTTCCCCCAACCACGAAAGGGATAGTCAGGGCATAGAAGATGAATGAATGAATGAATGAATGAATGATTGAATGAATTATAAACCTTGCTCCACATGATTCACATTTTTTTTTTTTTTTTACCATACCAGGGGAAATGGGATATGTGTATAATATTGGTCCAAATGCAGCCAAAGGTTTCTTGTCATAAATAATATAAAATTGTATACATATGTATAAAAAGTAAACTTCAAACTGTTAAAATGAAGAGCAAAGTTCAAATGATCAACCATCTGGTAACAAACAAACAGGAAAATGCATAGACTGCTCTGGCTGGCTGATACAATGAATGTGTGGATGGAGTAAGAAGTTTGAGGACGTGTTTGCTTCTCGATGGTGACGTGACTACATACTATTGGTGAAACTGTCTGGCTTCTGCCTGTTTTTACAAATCATCAAACTCTCACAGTGACTCTTAAATTGAGTTCCCAGGATCACAGTTAGATGGTTGTTCGTGCCTCACTGTCCTCAGCTTATATAGACTGGCGTCTATATAAGTCTCCTCCCGGCAATTCATCCCTGAGGTCCACTGGTGAATTGGCTGGTAATTATTAATGTCCAACTACAGTGCAACTACACTAGAGAGAGATCCCTGAAAAACCTGTCTTGCTGTAACATTCATACAGTAACATCCAGCAGCGATCCTGTAAAAGACTGTAAAACTGTTTAGATCCAGTTTCAACTCCATAAACAGTTTGGGTAGTCAGCTCAATTAACCTAAACAAGCTGTTCAGCTAGCTGATAATAGAAAATGAAAACACACAAATGCATGTATTAATTACACTGAAATAGTTGAACATAGTGGAAAATACACTTATTTGCTTTCTTTTTACGAGTAAAATAAGAAGATTAATACCATTTCCATGTTTGCACTTATGGCTCTGGAATCATAACGGGGTTAGCCCATCTTAGCAATTTTTCACATGGCAGGAATACATACAAAGTTACTCAAGGCGACACAAGTATGCAAGATTGACATCATTGGCACCTGAAGCTCAAAATCAGCAGAACCAATGAGCTTGTGGTAGACTACAATGCTTCAAATATGGATGTTGCTGCAAAGACGCTACAAACTGTGAAACTTGGATGCTTTACACGCATCTTCAACCAACAGCACAGAAGATCTAAACAACCAGCACAGTTTGTAGGTGAACACCCAAGATTAGTGTCACCAATTCAGTATCAGACCAAATGTGAAATATGGTCACAATCTGTCCTTCTAGTCCTGAGTTATGGAAAAGTGTTTCTGCCAAACATTATGATGTCACAGTAAAGTTGACCGTTGACCATTTGAACATATGTCATCACTTCATCGTCTTATCCAGTGAGACATTTGTGTGAAATTTTGTCAGAAATATGAATTATTGAGATAGTACCAAAATGTCTCTTGTGAGTTCAGTGATCTTTGACCTTTGACCACCAAAATCTAATCCGTTGAGCCATAACTCCAAGTGGACATTTGTGCCAAATGTAATGAAATTCCCTCAAGGTGTTCCTCAAAAGTGTGTTCTTCAGTGAGAAGACACAAAAATCTGAGCAAAGGGTGAACTTTGGTCAGATTTCACTGAGCAATGCAACAAGGAAAACAATTGGCCAACAGGCACACATCATGTACTGCAAACCCAAAGTCCAGCGCTGAAATGCTCTGAAGAAGCACTGACAGCTTTCTTGATGCAGCCAACAGTCTGCAGAGTTCGTATTCCAGAGTTAAGAACGTGAGAAATTGCCACCAGAGAGCATATAAAAGCATGTATGTGTGACCTGAGAGGCCAAAATTCCCAACATCACCCCTCTGAGAGTCGCTCAGTCTCCACTTCCTCTGAGATCAAGGAGTCATCGGGTGGTATGGCGATGTCACCCGTTGGGTGGGCGGCAATCTGCTGCAGGAGATTCTCGGACTGCAGCAGCTTATTGGTCCAGTCCTGACATGACTCCTCAATGTTCGGCCCCTCCCCTCCATATTCTGGAGGCAAGACAGGCGGTGAGAAGAAGTCGCTTAAAGTGTCATGGAAATCAGCACCGTGCATATGGATCTACAGAGGGGAGAGAGAAAATTTGACTTCAAAAGTATGTCTGAAGGCATTTCAACACAGTATTTGTATGTAAGCCACCAGACAGGTATATTTGCATTGTCGTGCAATCAGCATGTGTGATAGCCAGACTGCGGACCCTCTGTTTGATCTTATCTGGCAGGAAGGGACGAATCATGGTGAAGACCGGCCGGAAGAACATCGGCTCATTGACCAGATGGATTCCTCTAACCTTCAGTGGAAAGGAGTCCTGAACATGGACACACACAAAGACAGAAACTAGCTGAGCATGCTGACTACTTGGCCAGCCACACACACACGCTGGTCAGTTAAAGAAAGAAAGTATCTGGCTTTAAAGATGTGTTGTTCTAGCTGTGCTCCTTATATGTGACTGGAAAGTTACCGTGATAACATCCACATTTCCTGTCTGTGGTATACTACGTTGTAATAATGAGGTCAGTAGAGACCTTGAGTTCTTCCTTTTCTTGCCAGACACTATTATAAAGTGTCATCTGCATAGCAATAAAAATGTTACTGAGGATGGAGACGCATATGAAGCATAGCACCATAGCATGTGAAGAGTTTAGCTTTGTAGCACATCAATGAAGTATTTACAGTAAATTCAACACGATCAGGAGCATGATTGCTGGCCTACCGAAAGTACAGAGGATATCTTTCTGGCCAGGGAAGGGTTAATCTGCAGGGCGTGTCCTAAACTCCACCCCTGCAGGTCAAATATAGCCTTCAGGCCCCGCCTCTGTGTCTCTGTCTCCATGGAAATGATCTCTGATGTCATCAGGCTGACCCTGAACACCTGGAAGGCTGACCAGTCTTTTGGGTTCCACTGTCCTGCAGACAGACAGACAGACAGAAAGACAGACGCTACTGTACTAGCAACAGTCACTTGGGGCAGCAGAACACGCTGTAAACAAACTGACATCACCAGCAATCAACATAAAGCTGTTATGAAGAACCTATTAGAAAATATGTGTCTGTTCACACCATAGATGTATTCAAAGAGCTCAATAAGGCATCGCTAATCACACTTGCTGCCAATTTGCCCCAGTGGTCAACTGTGGTACAACAAAAAATCTCCCCCAGGGTTTCCCCATAGGCTGTAATTGTAAAACTGACGTCTATCAAACTGTGGACAGGAAATCTCAAACAGCACACACCATCAGTCATTACTCTTTGTAATGTGACTTTTTAAACCATGATGGTTTTAAGCACACGTGCAGTCAGCCGGACCATGCTGATGTAAACCAGGATGACAAAAACCTTTCCTTGGCTTGAACTGAGCCAGCAGATTTCATCCAAATGAATGAGCACCCTCCATCCAGTGTCCAGCTCTCGATAGATCATGATATCAATGATTCACACATTCGGAAGATGTAGAGCAACATTTGAACTCATTCGAATGTTTGGTGTGTTTGTGTCCATCTGATGAATGGAAGTCCTATATTCACTCTTATTTTGGGCCATTTTGGCCTCCACCAACGTCTGAGGGAAACATCTACCTGTTTAGTGGCTAAATGCTCCACCCTGTTAATCAGTTACTCACTAACTTTCTGTTTGAGGCTATGCAGGTCGCTTTATCAGATTAAGTTATTTTCTTTTTCACTGAATAATAACAACAATAACTTCATCTATACAGCACCTTTTAAAAACAAAGTTAGAAGTGCTTTACAATAAAAATAAAAACTACAAGGAAAGAAGATCTGCACTAGTGTACAGTGAGACACTTAGCACACTTGCCAGTATCAGCATATCAGGTGCAAATGTAGTGTAACACATTCAAGACAGGCAGAGAGGTCACAATCATGCGAGTAGCTTCACATGTAGACATTGTGAGTAACAAGGGAGTGGACAAACTGGTTTAATGAGAAACCTGAAGTCAATACTCAACTTTCAAAGACATCGGGATGCAGGAAATATGAGACACAGAGACAAAGGTCATGGTGACAGCGTTACATGACCTAGGCACTACTTGCATGTATTTATATTTTTTGGATATTATGACTATTTGCACTTCTGATTAGACACTAAACTGTATTTTGTTGTCTCTGTGTTGCACTCTGACGATGACAGTAAAGTTGAATCTAATCTAACGTAATCTAATCTAAACTACGACCGTCAGACACAAGAGTAGACCAGAGTGGGGAACGGGTGTGCTGAAACAAATCTAGGAGCTGTACATCCAGAAGACAGCAGTAATGCAACAACATAGCAGCTACACCGTTAGATAGACATGAAAGTCTTCTTAGTCTGTAATCAGTACAGAAGTGAAGCAGCTGCATCATAAAAAGTCTGGTTGTTTGAGAAAAAGCCAAAAACACATCCCTGTGTACATTAAGACTTACAGCTAGCCTCAGGAGTTTGTTGTACAGAAACAAAGTTATTCACATTCACTGTTTCTTACCAACACATTTTATGGACCTTTAAGCTGCACAGTTTACCATTTGAAAGAAGAAATAACACTTTCTTCCTTTTACAAATGAAACATTTCATTAAGTGGTGAAATGCCCCTTGCTTGAGTTGGTCCACTCAGGGGTTTTGCCGCTACAGCCTGACTGCTTCTG
Organism: Chaetodon trifasciatus; assembly: GCA_037975065.1. Classification (NCBI taxonomy): domain Eukaryota; kingdom Metazoa; phylum Chordata; class Actinopteri; order Chaetodontiformes; family Chaetodontidae; genus Chaetodon; species Chaetodon trifasciatus. Next base: position 1,627,176 of record JBBMOE010000079.1, read on the forward strand.
ATATGACCAACAGTTTAAAGCAGCTAATGTTAGCAAGCTCTGGATATATGCTGCTGTATATGTGACATCACAAAGTCAGATCACCTTCTCTGCCTAGGCTACAGTTAGCCCATGTCGTCCCACCAGCAGCTACCATTATTCTGTATTTACAGCTTGTGAGGACAGCGGCCACCGTTCAGCAAGTTACATCGACTCACTTTACAGGTGCAATGTGTAAGAACTGCCCACCTATTGAAGGTCGCTCCAAACAAATAGGGGGCACCATATCACCAGAGTAATCACTAACTGCTGCTCACTGTATCTTGTATACTGTATATCTGCTGTCTTTAGCTGGTTAGCTCAGTTAGCCGTGCTGCTAGTGGCCCTATTAGCTGATTGCTGGGTGGGAGTACTGGTGTTTACACTGCAGGCCACAATACTGGTTTCAGCAGCCTCCCAGTGAAAACAGTAGGATTGGGACCAAACACAGCCTCCAAGACAAACAGAGGACAGTTTGATGGCAGGGAAAACAGTGATGAGGTGATCTGCAGTGCCTCTGACCAAGACTGCTACTCTGGGAATGGTGAAGACTCGGCAGGCCGGAGCTATAGATTGATCTAACTACAAATATACACAGATGGCATCAGCCACCACAGCAGTTATACACACATGGAAATGAACACCAGTAGACTGTGTGAAAGGAAAGGTGACTCTATAGTCTACTTTGGACATCTTCAGCATTTAAAAATGGGAAAATATGTCACTGGCTTTTATTTATTTCACTGGCTTTTATTTATGTGTGTGTGGTGTGTGTATGTGTGTGTGTGTGTGTGTGTGTGTGTGTGTGACAGAGAGAGAGATAGAGAGAGAGAGAGAGAGAGAGAGAGACAAGTGAACAAGGAATACATTTTTACTTGGGTTTAAATGGAACTGTTGAGTAAATTCCTCTGAGAACCTGCTCATAAACTCAGCTACATCAGAACTTTGTCACTACTTTCTCTGTAATTATTACAAAATTATATATAGTTCTTTCCAAGAAGCTTTCAACAAGTTATTGGAAACTTCAAAGAGTAACCTGTTTTGAGTTTCAGTAAGAATGAATTTAACGCCCATAAGTTACAGGGAATTGAAAGTTAGAATCCATAAAGGTTTTATGAAATCAAACCTCATGTTTGATTCTATTTATGGTCTGACCTAGCGTTGCAAGATTTTGTGTATTATTCTCATAGTTGAGCATGTTCACAATCAATAATCGATTAATCTTTAATAATTAATCATGTAACTGTGATGAAGCTCTCTGCTGACTCCAACAGTCAGTCATTAAAATGGCCCTGTTGGTTGAAAGTAACTTCACCTTAAGCTTGTCTTTCTGTTTGTTGTGCTGCAGCTTTTAATTGTACCTCCTGAGAGGATGCAATGACCTGCTTCAGTATAGCTCATGAAATCCCTCACCGTCCATCATGTCCACATCATGTCCTCTCCACATAGGGCAAAGCCTCTGAGTTATTGCCTCTGTGCACACATCACTGCAGCCTCTTCTGCTAACACTGATGGTAGTTTGTTGGGGGGGCGGTTTTGACAGCATTGCAACCATCAGGTGCTGACTTTACAGATGTCACAATACTGACATTGTACTGGAGCTGTATTTTAAGACAGTGTCACAACATTCACATTGAGCATTGCCTTTTTTATGGTGTAATTCACGCTGGACTACATTGTGCCCTCTTCATCTTGCCTCACCATTTCCCAGTGACCACTTCTTCCTTTGCAGTAGTTTTTCTGAACTGCAAAGGTGAAGTACACCCTGGGAAAGTTAAGATATATAAGCTCTGAAGAAAAGGGACACAAAGCATACAGTATATTGTCATTTTAATGTGTTAATCAATTAATCATTAATATCCCTAGTCCATTGAACATATTCACACTCAGTAATGATCTGTCTAATAGTTTTTATTGCTGGTGGCGGAGTCCACCAGTCCCGCTTTGGATGCCGACTGTTTACCCAAGGGAATCACAGGAAAATGGATGTTCACCGCTTGCTCCCAAAGAAAAACCTCTTCCATTGTTCATATGGTCACCTGACTATTGTTGAAAAAAGATGTGAAGCTGTCCTTTAAACCACAATTGCTCTTACAACGGTAACCACGGTGTTGCCAAACCCCCCATGACTGAATCTTAAGGATTATGACTTTAAGTGACTGTGTCTGGTCTTGTGTCTGGTGGCATTTTATTTAAAAACCAAACAAAAACCAGCAGCAGAAAGAGAAAACACATCTGCTCTGTGTAGCATCACTTTTGGATAGAGAACTCTCAGGTATTAAGATTTCAAATATTTTCAGTGACCAGCACACACACATTTGTACACTGACCAATCCTGTAGATGAGAACCCTGCTGCCAGTGTGGTCCCGCTGTGGGAGGACAGCATGGTACGATGTGTTGAGGAGGCCGAGCACTGAGGAGGGAGACAGACAGGTGCTGATCTCAGGACTCTCCTTCCGCCACTGCTGGTAGTTCAGTAAGAGCTGCACAGGACACATGCAATGTTCAGGGACACCAGGAAATTCTACGAAATGTGTGAAAACCTGCGACTCCAGCTGAAGCATTGGTGCATTAAAGAAGACATGTGCTGTAAGCTGTCAGGACTGTGCACAGATTAAATGGCTTTATAACCTTTAATCTACTCTGATATCTGTGCCAAACCCTCACAGTAAATGCTCCTGCTTCTGGAGATCAAACAGGAAGTGAAAATACAAGTCTGGGCTGTTGCGTTGTAATAAAAGCAAATTCAAAACACTCTTTGACTGGTACAAGTCAGTTTGTGTTTGTGTATCAGTGATTGAGGCCAGGAACACAGACTGCTGAGCTTAGACACACGTGTCTGAGCTCCAGCTACTTTCAAATGAAAACAAGCAAGCCGGCCTTAATGTTGAGCTCTTGATGACTTCAACATGTAGTCACTCAGTAAGACAAGATCTGTGCACACACTGACACACTCACATGAAAGACCGTATGTCTGGCAGCTTGGTATTGTGTAACAGACACCATACACCCATGTCAGAATACAACTGTACTGTAAATACTCCCCTGCTTCTCTAGATTAGCTAGAGGAATTTTTGTTTGTCAGTTTGGGCTTTTTGAACACAGCACTTGTAAAGTCACCTTAATCAGCTACAGGACCAAAGCACTGGAGCAAAAGACTGGACTGTGTGTCTGAGCTCTGTGTTTTACGCTACTGAACACAGACAGTTTGTTTTTGTTATCAGTCAGTTGGAGGGAAAGTAACCAAGTGCAACTAACTAACAGATATAGCTACAATATGTACTCATTAGTTCAATTTGTATGTCATTCTTTGATATTTGGTAATAGAACACTATACTTAAAGACAGAAAAACTGACCAGGAGACAACAGGTACAAATAGAAAGCACTGTGTTTAGTGTTTTAGTGACCTAATCGGCAGATATTTTAACTTGTCACAGTAAGAAAAGAACAAGTGTTACTAATAACATTAACGACAGCTCTGTTCTACTTAAGTAAGCCATGACAGAGCCATTGTGAACACAAGCAGGAACTGAAAATGAAGCAGATGAATGGAATTCAGCCATCATTCATTCTATCGTTTACACCTGTGAGATGGCAAAATGTCCTCTGTGCAAAAGGTCCATCATTAAAGAAAGGTAGCGTCTCAATAGTTCACAGCGTTCATGGGCACTATTTGTTCTGCAGAGAATATTTCTGGTGTGAAACTGTCTGCATGGCTGCTTCATGTCCTCAGTGCCAAAAAGGATAAGTGTGAAATGTGTGATTAGCCTGAACTAACACTGAGAGATCAATTAATCAATGAGGAGAACACAGGTGTCTGCTGTCTGTTCAAGCAACACATGCCTTTACTGTGCTCAGACCCGTCCATGGTGCACCCACGCTTGTGTTTCCATGTGTTGTTTGATTCTGTTGACTGTGAGCACATCATGTAACATCTGGGCTTGACTGACATGTCCCTCGCTTTCTTTCAGTGTTGCTGCATAACTTTATTGCTATTTGTACTTAGTAGAATATAGAGACATGCAGATTTAACCTGACGAGTGGTCTACTTGTGAAAACCCCTGTGGGGGTGTGTATGTGGATTTTTAAAGCTGTGTATTGAATAATGGCTGGATAAACCCAATCATGCAGTCGCTCTGCTCACTTATCAAATGTCCCAGCCAGGAATCTGTAGTTGATATTATTACAAGAACAGACAAGAAGACAAGACAAGAAATCATTCAAAAGATCTGCTTTTTAACAGTAGCCGGCCGTGTTCACGCAGACATCGTCCTGTGAGGGTCTTATTAATCAATCACTGGTTTATTATTTGATTATTGTAACTGATGCATTCAGGTTTAAGAATTTATTTTGCTTAATAGCTGAGCAAGGAGGAGTTAATGGTAATCATATTATATACTGTTGGGTATCCGTGACAGTGCATCATATTATATAAGTTCATCTTCTGCCCTGTGTGTAAAATCTGAATTTGTAACATAATTAGTAACTATAGCTGTTAAATAAATGTAGTGGAGTAAAAAGTACAACTGGAGTAGAAGGAAAAGTGTCTTATTGTACTTGTGTACAATGACTGTGTAAATATACTTATACTTGAGTAATTAAAGTAAGTCATATATACTTACTAGTACATATTACATCTAAGTTATTAATCTCTTCTGACTATCTGATCTCCCGGACTGACTTCAAACCAGTTGCATGTAGACGTCAGCTTCAGACTGACTGTGAGGCTCTGCCACGACGACGACAACAACGATTAAGATTTTTACTATGATTACTATTATGATAATGATTACTACATGTCATGGACATCTGAAGTCACAAAGCGACAACACTTCTTCACTGTCATGGTGTGCAGACGCTGCAAACAGCGATCCTTCAGGAAAGTGAAGAGAAAACTTGAGTTTCTCTCACTGAACTGTCGCTGTGTGTTTCCTGGAGGGATGTTATGGTGTACCTTCAGAGAGAGCTCCACGTCGAAGTCTCTGGCCCGCAGAAACCTGAGCAGGAAGCCGTGGGAGAAGGTCCGGACAGCGGCCAGCTCGCTGGCCTGCAGCGCTCTCCGCCTCAGGCTGCTCACGTATGGCCCGAGCTGCTCCGACTCGTCCGGGAGTTCACTGAGCTGAGGCCCGTTCATGTCGCACCCAAGTCCCGTTACATGTCCGTGCCAGCGGGCTGCTGCAGAAGAAGGGAAAGACAGTCTGCAAATGGACGGAGGGAGAGAGAGAGAGAGAGAGAGAGAGAGAGAGAGAGAGAGAGAGAGAGTGTGTGTGTGTGTGTGTGTGTGAGAGAGAGAGAGAGAGAGAGAGAGAGAGAGAGAGATCCTGATAAGCACAGAATGAATACTATGAGTTGGAGCGTCTAGAAAAGGTTCAGGTGTCTGAGGGGCTGAGGGCCTTCATTCTGTTCGATCAACATTACGCAAAATTTAATCAACATATTCACGAACTTCAATACTCGAAAAGTTTTTTTCTGCAGGATGTAGAACAAGTTGTTCTGAGCCAACATCCACCAGAAATGCGCCAACTTCCCCTGCTGGTGATTAGCAGCTACTGCAGCGACACATTATCATATCCTCATAAGAACCAAGGAAGAAAGTATCTTAAATTTTTTTCCGCAATTTCCTGCCTCTTTGGAGCTAAAACAACAACTCACAATTTAAAATTTTATAAAAAAATATTTTTAGTTTAGATTTTACAACATGTCTACTGTAGTGAACAAGAGAACGATTTTATCATAAAACAAGGAAATCATAATGGGCTGACAAGAAAACAATAATGTCAATACAATGCCAATCTGACATTATTAAACATTCATAACATTGCTATTACTTTTCCTAACAAAAAGTTTAACTGAACTCTGACTCCAATTTATTTATTCCTGACAAGTTCATAAACAAGAAAATATATGATTACCAGAGTTCAAAACAAAAAACAATATCTTAACAATATTTGACTTATCTTTTCTCTTTTCGTGGCATTTGCGTTTTGCTGCAGTCTCCATTTTGTCTCAGCATGAAAACAAAGTTCCCCTCATCCCACCCAAAAACATGAGATATCATTGGAAAGGCCAGGATGTCCTCTACTGAGCACACCAGGACTTAGTAGCGTAGCTCAAATGACTCAAAAGATATAGACCAGAACCAAATGTCCACTACAGAGGACATAAATGAATAGGCTGGGTCTCAGGAGGGTATGTTGCTGCAGGCCTGTGGTTGCTTTCTCAGCGACAGAAGCTGCATGCCAAGTTGCTGTTTGTTTTTTTTTTCACAGAAAAGCAGGAAACAAATTGACGTCCAAAGTGCGCGTACCACACGTCTTAGTCAAATGACAGAAGTGTTTTGAACTTTTCAGGAACAGCCAAAAGAGTCAGGGCACCTGATTGTGATGAGTTTGTCAGCTTTGCAGGATGCCAATTAACATCTTTTAAGTCAATGTGATTTTCAGCAACAACTAAGGAAGGTAAGCTAATGCTAAGGGCACGTGACTGTGGGATTATGCCTTGTCCATACCATCAGATAGGTTGCCGTGTCCAGGACTTAGTCGCCTGTCAATGACACTCTCAATTCATACTTAACTTGCAAGGGAGGCGTACGTCGCCCGGATTGACGTCACCGGGGCCCCACCCTGGAGCAAGGCCTGGGGTTGGTGCTCGCAGGTGAGCGCCTGATGACCAGGTCTTTGCTCACGGGACCCGGCCGGGCCAGCCACCTTCCCATAGGCCCAAGGGGCTGGTGCTTTGTGTTATGGGTGGCAGTTGTGGGCGGGGGCCCTAACAACCCAAACGCTGGGGGGGAAGAGCCTGAGCTAGTGCGGGAGGTTGAGCGGTACTGGCTAGAGATAGTCAGGCTCATCTCCACGCACAATCTGGGCTCTGGAACCCAACTCCTTGAGAGAGCGTGAGGGTCGCTTCCCTGCACCTTCGGGTCGGGGATAGTGTAGAGTACCCGGCCTTCTTGGAGTCCCTGGGAGGGGTACTGGAAAGTGCTCCAACCGGGGACTCCATTGTTCTGCTGGGGGACTTCAATGCTCACGTGGGTAGCGACAGTGATACCTGTAGGGGTGTGACTGGGAGGAACGGCCTCCCTGATCTGAACCTGAGCGGTGGTCTGTTATTGGATTTCTGTGCTAGTCACAGTTTGTCCATAACAAACACCATGTTCAAGCATAAGGGTGTCCATCAGTGCACATGGCGCCAGGACACCCAAGGCAGGAGGTCAATGATCGACTTTGTAGTCATATCATCTGACCTTCGGCGGTATGTCTTGAACACTCAGGTAAAGAGAGGGGCTGAGGTGTCAACTGATCACCACCTGGTGGTGAGTTGGATCTGCTGGCAGGGGAGGAAGTGGGACAGACTTGGCAGACCCAAACATACCATGAGAGTCTGTTGGGAACATCTGGCAGAACCCGCTGTCAGGGAGGTCTTCAACTCCCACCTCCGGGAGAGCTTCGACCAGATTCCGAGGGAGGTTGGAGACATCGAGTCCGAATGGACCATGTTCTCCACTTCCATTGATGATGAGTTCGGGGTAGCCATGGAGGAGGACTACTGGTTGGCCTCAAAGAAATTCTGGCAAACCATTCGGCACCTCAGGAAGGGGAAGCAACGTTCTGTCAACACTGTTTACAGTGGAGATGGGGAGCTGCTGACCTCGACTGGGGATATTGTCAGGCAGTGGAAGGAATACTTCGAGGTTCTCCTCAATCCCACTGTCATGTCTTCTGTAGAGGAAGCAGAGACTGGGGACTTGGAGGTAGATTCATACATCACCTGGGCTGAAGTCACTGAGGTAGTTTGCAAGCTCCTCAGTGGCAAAGCACCAGGGGTGGATGAGATCCGCCCTGAGTACCTCAAGTCTCTGGATGTTGTAGGGCTGTCTTGGTTGACACGCCTCTGCAACATCGCGTGGCAGTCGGGGACGGTGCCTCTGGACTGGCAGACTGGGGTGGTGGTCCCTCTTTTTAAAAAGGGGGACTGGATAGTGTGTTCTAACTATAGGGGGATCACACTCCCCAGCCTCCCTGGGAAAGTCTATTCGTTGGTACAGGAGAGGAGAATCCGGCCGATAGTCGAACCTCGGATTCAGGAGGAACAATGCGGTTTTCGTCCTGGCTGTGGAACACTGGACCAGCTCTATACCCTATAGCTCTATCGAGTGCTTGAGGGTTCATGGCAGTTTGCCCAACCAGTCCACATGTGTTTTGTGGACTTGGAAAAGGCATTCGACCGTGTCCCTCACGTCATTTTGTGGGAGGTGCTCCGGGAGTATGGGGTTGGAGGCCCTCTGTTGAAGGCTGTACAGTCTCTATGCAACCGGAGCAGGAGCTTGGTCCGCATTGCCGGCAGTAAGTCGGGCCTTTTCCCGGTGCATATTTGACTCCGGCAGGGTTGCCCTTTGTCACTGGTTTTGTTC
>JBBMOE010000080.1:0-35000 GCA_037975065.1 Chaetodon trifasciatus
CTGATGAGAGAGAAGAGCCACAAGATGGCGCCATGTTCACAGAGGACGCTGCAGACGCTGCTTCATCAGCACTGAGGAAGAGGATGGTGGTGATGAGGAATATGAGGAAGATACTCATGATGATGGTGTTGGTGATGATGATGATGATGGTGATCATCATGAAAGCTAAAGGGGACACAGCCCAAGACTCCAGGTCCGCTGTCGGTCATCTGCTTTGAGTCCTTCTCTCGTTTTGATTTTGAGTCCTTTGAAAATGTTTTCCTCAACGTGTTTCTGCACTGTGTTGCTTTTCAAAGCAGAATCTTTGTCTCCTGTCGATGGAAACAGTGTTTCTGAAATATAATATTTAAGATAAACTTAAATTTGCTTTTCTTCCTGCACAGTAAAATGGCTGCCATTGTGTAACTTTATGTATAATTTTGGAAATAAAGAAATGACAAAAAGACAGAATTAAATCAAACACCAAACCTAAAAGATCAAGTAAATTTCTGTTCGGCTTCACAATTCTGTTTATTCCATTTTTAGTCAGCTGTTCACATTTTGCTCATTTCCATTTGAAGTCACATGTTACGTCCAAAACCGTCTTCATCCAGTGTTTCAGCACACTGTTATCAACTAATCTTACAGTTTGGCACAAATAATAATGTGAGACGATCAGACAACATCACTTAATATGTCTGAGAGTGTATGTTTAAAATGTCTGTTTGTGCATCCGATTACCTGATTGTCAGCTGTGAATAACGTTTACAATCAGAATTAGATGATTAATAGAGAGATGATAAATGTTGTCTGGCGCCCTCTGGTGGTTATTTGTTTAAGTTTCATAAATATCCGTTTTAGCTCAAAACAAACAAACAAAAAAGAGTCAACAATCATCATCATTGTCTGCGGTCGATGGATAGGAAACTGTTTGATGTGTCTGTGTTCACTTACATGTTTTCATTCTGTGCAAAGTCACCTACAGTATATTCTACCTGCCAGGTGCATGAAGTCAGCCACAATTCACAAGCGTCGCACGGGAAGCGGGATAATTTTACATTCAAAATAAAAGCACAAGAGCTATTCGGCGAGTAAAAAGTCAAGTACTCGGGTCTGCACAGCTTCCTCAATTGTCCCGAAACAGACAACAGATGAGTCTTTAAATGCAGCATCTCTGTTTGCAAAAGAAACAAACAAAAGTTATGCTCAAAAGTTCTGTTTGTGTGATTTATTCTGCTTTATGTTTCACCTTTTATTCAGCTTTATTTGGAAGATGGATAAGATTGGAACAATCGAAATTACAAAATAAACACACAGCATGGCTTATGTATAATATGAAAGCTGAGCTCGATTTGGCCGAGATATATTGCTGTCAATAGAACTACATGAAAAGACGAGGAGAAGAAGAAGAAGAAGAAGAAGAAGAAGAAGAAGAAGAAGAAGAAGAAGAAGAAGAAGAAGACAATGGCGACGAAGAAGAGAGAAAGGGGGGAGAAACAAAATGGAGAGAAAAGGAGGGAGAAAGGGAAATGAGAAAACGACAACACATATTGTACACACAGTAGACGAGCTGCAGTAGTAGTACTAATATGTGACCCACAAAATACTGCGTCGCCTGGCTCTTATTTTCAGAAGAAAATTACCGGAAGCAGCGCCGCCGTTTTGGCTAGGTTGCTGCCGGAGTGCGACATACAGACACACAGTCTGACTGACTTTGGATTTTTGGGGTCTGAGGAGAAGCCCGGAGAGAGTAAAGAGGGAGAAAGAGGCGGAAAACAGAGATTTAAGTCGGTTTCTAACGGCGGAATGGCGGACCGGGACCCGGTGCCGCTTCCTGCGGAGGTGCGGGCCAAACTGGCCGAGCTGGAGCTGGAGTTATCCGAGGGTGAGTACTTGAATTTCAGCACGGAGCTCGGCGGCTCTGCCCGGCTCTGCTGCTGCCGCTCTGGGGGTGTTTGGGTCGCTGCTGGTCGGCCTCTGCAGAGAGGACAAACCGGTTCAGAGTTTGAGCTGCGAGGAGGAAAAGTGTTGAGCTCCAAGTGCCACAAGTTCAAGTCCATCTTTCCACATTTAGTAACGACACACACACACGCACGCGCGCGCGCTGCCGTCATGACGGCTTTGGCTGATGTGGTTGTGATTTGGATGCAGGGGACGTGATGTTTTGGCGGTGTGGCACTGAAGTGGAAACAGGCTTGGCGTGCTTTGGACGGATCCTGTGATATGACAAACATCAGAAATGGACTTAACACGACATTTTGGAGCACCATCCTTACATTTCTCCAGCAATGTAACAGAAATATTAAAAAAAAAAGAAACAGCATAGAGTCACTCCTTATAATAAAGATCAATTATTAATTGATTATATTAACCTTACAATTCTCCAAACAAAAGTACAGAACTCCACAGGAATGCTCCAGCTGTTTTAGGAGGGCTGCAGCTGGTGATTAATGTCGCTATTGATGAACCAATGACTTGATTGTACTGACATTACAAGTGTCCAAGGCTCAATTTAACACCTTCCAACTTCTTTTTGCAAATTGCAAACCTGAAATTTTCAGTTTCCAAAATTATAAAACAGGGAACAGCAGCTTCAGCTAGAACCTGAGAAATCTGGCATCATACTTATTTTTACAATGAATTTAAGGTTTATGCTGTTAGAAATAGTGAAATGCCAAATGTGACATCCTCAGATGTCTTGTTTTGTCCAACCTGCAGCCCCTAACCCCCCCCCAAAAAAAACAGTTTACAAAGACAGAAACAGAGAAATACAGCAAATGTTCTCGATGAAGAAGCTCAAACCAGAGAATATTTTTTATGATTTGTGGGTTATTAAAATAGAAGCCCTTGTGAGTCAACAAATCTTCCCATCATAGCAGATAAACACCACCATAAAGTACACTTAAAAGTCTCTGCTGAGCACCGGAGGGACATTACAGCCCCCAGTGGGACTATCACGGGAACACTACAGAGACTTATCTGTGGGCCTGTCAATGAGAAGCTGTTGTCGGAGAGGTTTTTCTCATTGTCGTTTTGGAAAATCCCGTTCAGCAGAGCTCTGCATGCTGCTTAGATTATGTGCACAGAGCGTGCAGCTGTTAGCAGACACCGTTTTCACATGACACACTGCAGCCAGGAGGGGATGAATGATTTCCATTATATTCCAACTTCTTTCCATAACACCAGCGCATATATTGGCCTCTTTTGCGAGATGCTGTAATGCAGCCTTGGTATTGATTTTCTCATTAGCCTCCCCCGCCGCCCTCGTCTTTTTCAGATTGATATGTCACATCGCTGCAGACTCGCTCTCAGCCTGCAGAGTATCATAGTGTCATATTTCAGCTGCCTGCGAGCAGTGTTTTCCCTGTTTCTCATGGAGTCTGGAGGCTTCGCGGAGCTCAGCCATGTATGGAGAAAGAAAGGAAAGGCGCAGAGGGAGAGAGGGGAAGCGACTTTAACAGCTGACTGCTAATGCACACACTGCATTTTAATGTTTCCACTGCTGCAGCTTTCAGAGGGATCTGAGCTGAGAGAAGAATGAGGGGGAAAGGGTGGGAAAAAGGTGACACACATTCCTCTTTTAATGGAAACCGCCAGCTCAGAGTTGCTCCAATGTAAACAAGTCCATCTGGGGGAAATGGGGTCAGATGCCCCATTGCATTATTTACATGCTTAGCTGACGTTGTTGAATGCACGCCGGCAGCAAATGCAAAGCTTCCTCGCATCCCGCAGACTTTGACCTAATTTTTCGATTTCCACGCATCATCCCTTCCTCCTCCAGAGCCCCCCGCCACGGGGGAGACAGCGGCAGAACGTGACGTTATCAGCAGTCAGGTGTCACTACAGCCTCACGGGGGCCACATGTCCTGTTGAGGAGCCCTCGAGCAAGGCATTTAACTCCTCTGCCCCTCACCCCACACCCCTCACCTCCTTACGGAGGTTTATGAACCTCCTCACGGCGCCGCACGTGTTGCCTCCTCTGAGGTTGTCGGGTTTGAAATTGCAGTTATTTCACAGCGAGAGGAGCGATGGGGCGGGATGCTCGCTGACGCAGGATCCAATCAGAAGTAAACTCTCATTCGGTGCACGAGCGGGAAAATGTCACAGCCTTTTTTTAAATAATGGAAAAAATAATCTGATTTGTCAGAACATTTCACCAGTTATTCTGAGATCCAGTGTTTTCTCAAAGTACAGTCAGTTCCACTTCAGCCACTGGGCTGAAGCACTTGGGGGTTGACTGCCTTGCTCAAGGGCACCTCAGCGGTATTAAGACGAGCGGGTCAAGAGGCGGTTTGAGATTCAAACATGAGCTCAGCTTTTTCTTGGCTGCTCGACTTCTCTCAGCCTCTCTCTCTGTTTCTTCTTAAGTTAGCGTGTTCCTACATTTCCCAGAATGCAACCTTAAGAGCACATGTGTGATCTTGAGAGATGCATCACCCGCTGTTCTCTGCGTGACCCCGCGACCCGCCGCTGCATCGACGCAGTTCAACCTGCACAAACTGTCCAGAAAAGCAGAACATTTGATCACATTTGTTTTGTGCGCTGACACATCCGGGCCACTGTACCTCGACCGCTGCTTCTGCCTGTGTGGCGAGTGCGATGTGCGCTGCTAATGCCGAGTCTTAACCCTGAAATAAGTGGTTAACTCTGTGGGAAGCAGCTTTTTGTCCCCAGGCAGGAGGTGAATCCCCAAAGCGTTGCTGTGTGGAGTTAATAAACACCTGAGCCCTTTAACCTCAGCCTTAATTTAACCCCGAGACAGGCCGGAGAAAATGTCCCCGCTTTCTAAAAACCTCCTCACTCTCAAGGCCTAAAAGTCCGATCGGTCCTCGCAGAGATGGAAGCACACACGCTGACACACACGCTGTGTAAACCTCCTTCGCCGTCTCTCCATCAGTGTGTTTCCCTGCAGCTGCAGACTGACAGGTTGTCCTCAACTAATCTGGCTGCTGGCTGAATATTAAGCTCTGCAGTTCAGCCCAGATAACAAGCTGTCCACCTCAACACACTGCAGATTACACACACACACACACACACACACACACACACACACACACACACACACAGAGCTAACCCACCTGACCTGCACTGCCTCCTCGTTGTCGTATCGGCCTTATTTGTGCTGTTTGGAGTTTAGATTACTTCCCATCCTGGTCCTTTCCTTCCCGCAGGCCACCTGCCAATCAAACAGTGTGGGCGGGGCTGGGATGTCTGATTCAGATTACAGCCTCTGTAGGTGGCGCTCATTTCTGGGGCTCGTTCTCAGGTTTCCTCCCCCCAAAACGATCCAGGTGGCGTTAGAAGCATCGTTTCTTGGCTGGGAGAGTAGAATACAGCGTGTGGTTGGGTTTATTAACAGCCAGCGAGAAGCAGAGCAGTGTAATTGAGACTTAAAGTGTTCTTTTTCCGTCTAAAGAGTTGATTTCTTTATCACTATCGGTCCTTTTTATGCTAAAATCGCTGCTGCATCATTTATTAATTCCCTCTGAAGTGTCCTGGCTCATTAAGTGCTCTTGTTCAATCAGTGGAGGAACGCGACGCAGCCGGTTTAAACGTTCTGCTTCAAGGCTTTTTGAATGAAAGGAGTCACTCGTAGGAAACCTGTATAGATTTTTCATTGATGGTGCTCCCTGGAAATTAAAGGAGAATTCGCGCAGTCTGTATATACAGCAGGCGCGTCGCCCTCGTCGGCGTAATCAAGCTGAGTTGCTTCAGCAGCGGGATGAAGGCTGTTTGTTCATCAGTGAAATGATACTGTGAGGGGATGAAAGACACTCGACGCTCCGCCATCTCGAGCCTTCGCTCTTTGATCGTCGATTCGTCGTCCTGCAGCCGTCTCTAAAACCTCTGAGAGCTGAGAGCACATCAGCCCACAGCCGCTACCTGCTGCGCGCAATGAAATGTGCACGTGCAGAAGAGTCCCAGAGTGTTTATTGCGATGGCGGTATTTGCTTCCTGAGGTGTCGGGCATCCTCATCCTCACTCTGCAGCCCTGAAGCACATCACCTGTTTCCCGCCCGTGTCGGCCTCGTTCTGGCCCGCGGACGCTGTGTTTCGCTCTGAAAGTAGCTGTAAATGTGAACCTAAGCTCAGGCGCTGTCCCGGATCCGTTCGGGTTGAGTTCCCAGAATGCACCTCACCAAACTTGCGGCGTCTGGGCTCACTTGGCTTCCGACTGATCTGAGCTCAGAGAGGCGTTTGGAGAACAAACCTGCACTCGGCTGCCGTCGTGTTTGTTCCTTTGAGCTTAATTTCTTTCATTATCGATCAGGTGTCTGTTCATTAGATGATTGTTTAATCAATAAAATACCAGAAAATACTGAAGAAAACAACCGAACGATCAATAAGTTGGACGGTATTTGAGCGTAGATTAGATGTGCGTGCACTGATTACCTGACATTTGGACGCGAGCTTTAAGACCGAGCATCCTCCGATCCTTAAAGCGGCTCTGCAGGCGTTCGTCATTTACATGCCGTGGGACTGACTGTGACCTTTGACCTCTGTCACACAGACTCTCCCTCCCCTTGAAACACAAACTGCACATTAAGGTAAACGCCCCTTTTCACTGCGATTCTTTAGAGATGAATTTTCCATCCACTCGTGCCACCAAAGACGTCAGCTTCCTCTCTGTCGGACTGAACTGAGCTGTGGGATTTCTTGCCGCTAACAAACGGCCAGCGAGCAGTCGCTTCGAATCCAGCGGCCTGGCGAGGTGAAGGTGTCTGCTGTCAGTGGCTGTGTTCCACTCATCCGACCAGGCGGTGGACACACAGCCGGTGTGACGGTAAACATATCGTTTCTCACCTGCTGTTTAAGGTGACTGTTGTGACGTCGCGGAAGTTTTCTCGAATTTTTGTGCCAAATTCAACTCGTTATAATTCACAGAAATCTAAAACACAAAACCAGCTGCAGGAAGAGCTCATGTTCAGTCATCAGGCGATGACCCGGGTGAAAAACACAGGTGTCACTGCGACAGGTGGGCGCCGTGGCAACAAGCGACGCCTGTTGTCGCCTTTTATTGGTTGCCTCCCGATCGAAACCGGGTGTGGCTCGACCTTTGGATGGGAGCGTGTGACAGATTGTACATGTCGTGTAACACACGGTTATCTCAACACACACACACACTCACACACACACACACACCTTTATCAGTGCCTCTGAATGTGAGTGAATACGTAATGGTCACCTGTGACTCACTCGTCAGTACAAAGCGCTTCAGTGTGCGTCAGCAGCGCCGACAGTTTCTCATCATCAAAGCCGATTAAATGCACGTTTTAAAAGAGATATTTAAAACTTTATATATGGGAGTTATTGACACTCCACCACTTTGGCAAAGTTAGACCACGTTTCCCATCAGCCCCTGATGCTCGCAGTCGCCTTCATCCATTTGAAGAAAACGCTCGTTACAAGTGAAGCTGGACGTTGCCTGAAAGCTTCATTATAAGCTAGTCTGTGAGCCCTGAGTGACTTTCATGTCGGCTTTCCTCTCACTGTGCAGAAACCGTAAAAACTTGATCTCAGTGGACTCTGGAGCATCAACCCCGGCTTGTTTCGTGCTGTAAAACGATGCAACAGGTAGATAAATCGACTGCTGTTGTTTGTGCCTCTCAAAGTAATTCAGTTTTGTGTGGCACCGCAGGGTGAAAACACATGTTGGCGTCTGTGCTTTGTGTCCTGCAGACGGTGGTCGCCGCGTCTTCTGCATCGCAGCGTCTCACCTTTACACCGGCAGTTGCCATAGAGATGTTATTTTCTCTCCTTTTCCTGGGAGATTAGGACCTGTGGGGATGGAGAGAGGCTCGTTCTACTCTAGCGGCGCAGAGCTTCTATCTCGCAGCAGGGCCATAAATTCATATTTGTCTCTTCTGGGCTCCCTCGAGCGACATGAACAGCGTTTGGAGACTCCAGACGTGTAGTTGCTCGACGTAAATCGACCGCTGTCCTCACGTGACTCCTGCCGGAGAAATACCAGCTGAGATTTCCGCTTTATTGCAGCGGCGGCTGTTGTTAAAATCAGTCTCGGGCGAGCCGGCTGAGGTGAGCAACGCTTCAGATCATCAGCCTGAGAAGACGAGCCCCTGGAGCCGAACAAACGCACCAAACGTACAGCCGGGGAGGCCGGAAGCCTCGTCCGGCCGCCAAAGATCTTTCAGGAGGGACGGAGAAAAATAGTTGTTTTCACACTCTTTAAAGCCCGCGGGGTCGTAAAGCTCGCTCGGCACACAGAAGACCATGTAAAACTTCCCACTCAGGGAGGAAAAACAAATTGAAAGCTATGTTTTCTGTACCAAACAGCAGCCGCGTGGAACCCCTAGAGCGCCGGCGGCGTCTTTATCCACAAACGCTTTTTCAGTTGAATGCAAATCATCCTGCTGCAGCTCCTCTGCTCGTCCCCGAGTGGCCTCTTCTTCTTCTTTATGAAACACTCTGCTGCTGATGGACGAGGCCACTGGGAGAGTTACACTCCCAATTATTCACCTCCAAACCACAAGAGGTGAGCAATGGAAGAGAAAGTCTTTACAAAGCAGCGGCCTTGCACGCTTCTGATTACCCGTTTGTCGAGCTTCAGTTTTGTCTGGAAAATACAGTTTGTGTGTGAGACAGAAATATTTATAAAAATGCAAACTTCCTGATTTTTAGAAGCAGTTTTTAAGTAAAAGGCTTTAACGGATTGGTCACAGAAAACAAAATGTGCCTGCTGTTGCTTTGATTCTTGGCGGCGCAGCTCTCAGTATGTTGAGGGTGTGATCGTCCTGAGCGACTCGCGCTAACATAAACACATCAACCTCCAGTGGATTAATGCAGCTTAAAAATGCAAGAGTTAAGCGTAAACACACCACGAGGCCGAGATAGAAGCAGCGCGGTCGTGCACGCATTCAGTCCACATGTTTGTCATCAGCTGTCATCCTCTCTGAGCGCCGGGCGGCTTCTCGCGGGAGGCGGCCGCATAAATATTCATCCGCCCTCGCTGTCAGCGTCGCAGCACAACAAATGTGAGGGCTGGAAATGTCAGCGGGTCGAGCAGGCGTTTGTTTCAGCCTGCTTTAGGTTGACGTACAGTCGGGAAGCAAGAGTGATGCGTCCACCCGTCCGTCGGGCGATGTGCTCTGTTTGTTTTGGGGCAGTTAGAATAAAAACCTGACGGCAGCTCGACACGTTGGCCGTCGTCAGTTGAACCAGGTAGGAAAAGGGGATCAGTCTGTAAAAGCTGTTTTCCTCTTGTGGTGCGACCAGGACAGAAGTAAAGAAAGTGACTGCCTTTGTTTTCAGTGCTCATGAACAGAAAAGCCACGACGGTCTGAATGACAAGGATCACTGGTTCAGCAGCCGTTCAGGGAAGCTGAGAGTTTAACACTTTTTAAAAACAACCTGAGAAGATGCTGATTTTCCTGCAGCTCTTTCAACCGAACACGAAAGAAAAAAAGCACTTAACCTTTCAGATTTCAACTCTTCCGTCTGAGATTAGACGCGAAGCCTCTGTGTTTATCCTTCTGCTCGGGATCTGAGCGGAGATGGCGTTTGTGCTGGCTCAGGAGATCGGGTAAAACCCTCTGGATGCTCGGTGTAATGGGCTTCGGCCGCTCCATCTGCCATTAGAGCGATCAGGAGACCCCCGATCACCATTTTCATTTGCCCGACCTCCTGTGTCAGTGCGATCAATGTCAGATTTCAGAGCCTGGTTTTACAGCGCGACGGCTTCTGATACAAAAGCCCTTCAATCACCTAATTGGCTCCAGCAAGCTGGCGCTGATCATGAGAAGTTGTGTTTTCCTGCAGAATCAACAAATAACGAGCTGAGCGTACAATTCCCAGACTGTGTGATGGGGTGAGCTGCTGTGTGGTGTAACTGTGAGCGTTTGGGAGTTTCTGGCAGCTGATTCTTTGGTAAAATGTCATGTGGTGCACATGTGCAGTCTGTGATGCGAGTATGTGTGGTAGCAGTGGGGTCACAGGACGCCCAACACCCCGACAGAACCACAGATTTACCAGATTAAGGGACACAACTAACGACTGTTTTCAGTTCGCATGTTCAAGGGGCTTGTTCTCAACAAAACCCGAAGATATACAGTTTACTGTCGACTAATGTTTTCAGTTCTGTTTGATTTGTTTTCCTGGTGGACAATGAGGGTTAGCTCCTGACAGTCAGGTCCATGTTGGATCTTTGTCCCAGTTGGAGAGACACCAGGAAGTCCGGAGCAGAGCTGCTGAAAACTTGGTCTGCGGGGTCACGGATGGACGATGCATCAGTGCAGCTTCTTTCCTTTAAAGTTTTCCCTTGCCTTCAGAAATATTGAATACTTTTACTACTTCGGGCCTCGAACAGTTACTCAGATGACAGTGAAACAAAGGATCTCTAGACTAAGACTGGCGTCACGAACACTCATTCTGGTCAATAATTGAAGCCAGCAATGCATCAGTTCTGAGTCCTGACCTCCACATTTTGAGGAAGGAGCTTGTTAAAAATAAATTGTTAGCATAAGTACTGCTGTTAATTCAATATGGCAGATACATATTCAGTCATTTCGTATCTGCTCGCCTCATTTCCAGGTCGTGCTGCCACTAAAAGCTGCAGTGTTTTCTCTGCCAACAAAAAGCAGTAATATTGAGCAACGCCCGTTATTCGAATCTCATCAGACAGGACGAAGGAGAAAGAAAGGATCGACATTCTTCTCCTGCACACTCAGTTCACTGGATGCTTGTTGGTTTTGGGCGTGACGTAATCTCCCGATCGATCACCGAATGTGAGTTCGTGCAGGAAATACGCTGCTAATGACCGATGCACCGTCCTTGTTTGAATGGGAGGCGTTTGTTTTTGCGCTGAAGGACTACATCCACACTCCAGACCTGATGAGCTCAGTCATGGGAGGCCGTGCAGGGTTAATCCTGTCAGACGAGGACATTTAAACCCCGTAACTCCCCGTCTGTCCTTCAAGGTCCGCGTTTGAGCCGTGGGCTGCAGGACTCGGCTCGGCAGTGATTTCCTTCATGCATTATCGGTTTTCAAGATATTAAGTGAATACATAAGTCATTTTTGTTCCTCACTGAGTCCTAAAAGTCTGAGTTTTCTTTAATAAAAAAAAAAAAATCAGATTTTCTCAATTGTTTACTGATAAAAATAAACTACTATTGAAATAAGTATTTAGATTTTCACTTTCATTTTTTCGTCGTCTCTTGAGGAGATATTTATAGACACAAATCACTTGCTAAATGGGGATTGTTTTTGCAGTTTAACATTGTGGTAGATAAAATGTTGGTGTGCTATGAGCTGCAGTTGATCTTCATGAGGCCTACAACCAAGAATATAAGTAAAAAGCAGGTTAGAAATTACTAATTACTCCTGCTCTTTAAGTAAAAGCTTCATATTATCTCCTCTTATCAGTCTGACGTGCTAACAATGATCCACAGTGAATTTACATCAAACAGATGAGGTTCACCCTCCTTCACATGCAGCTTTCATTACTGGCTTTTCACCGTTTGGTCCCACTTTTCCTGCTAAAATTAGGGAATTACAGCACATGAAGTCACTGATCTTGGAAACATTTCCCTCCATTGCTGCTGTGACAGCTTGAAGTAATGTAACTGCTTTTGGAAAAAATTTCCCAACGACCGCATGCAGCCTTGCAACTGTTCTCTGCCATGTTGCTTCACAGGGAGGTGATGTCATCGCTGGAGCCGGCAGGAGAGGGAGGTGGGGGCAGATTTGGGGAGGCGGCGGGGGGAGGATGGGGGGGTGTTTCTGGCAGATTGCATCATTAAGCCGCTCAGACAGGCACTTTCAGCCCTCTCTCGCCTGTTTTCTTCCCTCTTTGCCACTTCCCGCCTGTCGGTGGCGGCGGCGTGCTGCGGGGGGGTGGGTTCAGAGAGAGAGGTCTCGAGGGGTGACGGGGACAAAAAAAGCAAAGCAACACCCCCTCTGCCCTTTCGCTGAGAAAATAAATGAAACTGATAGGGAAACACACTCCCTTTGTCTTTCTTCTCAAACATATTTGCCTTCGATGATGCGTATCCTCTCCATCCTGCTCGCTGAAACAGTTAGTTTACGGTTTCAGCTCTGACCCCGCGACCTCCCGATCCCTCCGACCTCGACCGGCCCGGACGCTGTGATGAATATTTTCCTTTCCGTGTTGCTGGTTGTGGGTAATTAGCACCACATGCTGCTTGTTTTTATCCTTCAAACCACTCTTATGTTCAAAACTTTGGGAAATATAATAGAAGTAAAAAGTTTTCCTCGCAGCTCCGTTACTCATCATGTTTAGACCAACTGTTGTGTCTGGAAGTCCCTGGAGAACAATACTCCCAATTAATGATCCCGAGGGTGACACAGTTCCTCCATCGGCTGAGGGGAGGGGGCTGGCTGCTGAACTCTGCCCACGTCGGGCTGCAGGGCTCGTCCAGACAGCCTGGGTCGGACAATGAGACACTTAATCCGTTTAAATAGTACAGCTTTATTAGATTCTCCTCAGAGGAACGAGATACGGAGCCCCGTGTGATGGATGCGGTTGGCCGAGGGCCGCCGCATTCCAATTTAGTTTTTCGGCCTTGACAACAGCACCATCGCCGTTGACTCCGGCAGTTTATTTCATCCTCCTCGCTTATTATTAATGCATCTTTTACTGCTGCGTGTCCTCGTTGGCTTTCTTTGATGCTGTGTACGCTCTAACTTTATTTCCTTGACACCTCCGAGGTTTTTATTGCAACCTCACGCTTTCGTTTTCCAGCTTTTTAATCGTTTGCAATTAAATGAAACCAAATCAAAACGGCCACCTCCTCTCGTGGCATCGGTGGGTCAATGGAGGCTGTTTGTTTGACATTTTGTCCCCGCCTGGTTGAGCACGTTCGTCTCTGCAGGTGAGCGCCGCAGCTTTGTCAGGCAGTTTCGGCTTGTCTTTCATGTGCTCTGTGCTGTGGACCCTCCTCGGTCCTCTTCATCTCGCTGTGTGGAAGCACTCCTCTTCAAACACCGCTACCCTCTGACTCACCTGCTGCAATGTAAAATGTAATGTAAAAAACGTCCCTGACACAGCTGTTGAATGAAAACCAGTTTGGTCAAAGCCGGAGAGATCGTTCCTTCTGATGTCAGGAATGGTGTTTCATTTCTTTATGCTATTAGCAAGAAACATAAACAACCAGAGGAGCCTGCTGAAGTGTCCTTGAGCACGATACTGACACACTGTCTGCTCTCTCTGTGTAAACAGCCGCTACAATAACACGGGTTAATGGATGAGTTGTAAAATATGCTTTTAAAGACATCAGCTGCTCTGCGGTTCAGCTCTTGTTAATGGTACACCTAGCTAAAGCTAATGCAGTCGTATACAACAGTTCAGCAATAACTCCTTTGTTTCTGTTTGTGATGCTGTTGCACTGCATTACCTATTATTTTGTCCACCCCGTTTATATCAGTCAGTGTAGGCTAGATTACAGATGTGGTTCTCTGTTTTAGCCAGGGGTACCTAATAAAGTGACAGCTAAGCTCTGTTAAACACTCTCTTCTCTTTACATTAATGATGATTAGCTGATGTTTAGCTTCTGAAGCTAAACATCAACACCAGCGTTAGCTTCTTCCTCCATTGATCAGAAGTTGAAAATGTGTTGGTTGGATTTCACTCCAAGCTTTTCCAGTCTTGGTGTGATGTGGACTTCAGCCAGTTTGACACTTGACTGCTCTGAGACTTGACCCTCCAAAGACTTGACCTGAGACTCCAAAAGCAAAACCACTGAAGTCTCAAGTGTTAAACTGATGACCCCCCCGAACAGCGACAAAATAGCCCCCGACCTTGAATACAAGGTTTCCCCCAGAGAACTTGTCAGCGATAGTCTAATAGCCGTTTTTTGTCCACTTCATGCTGTAAACTAAAACTATAAAATAGCTGTGCTAACATGTTAGCAAACAGTCAGGCACTGACACATCCAGCAGGCATTAGCATTCATTCCTGTGCTGGACAGGTGGTGGTCAGAAAACATTTGGGAACAGGAGCTGATGAAAGCGCTGAGAGGGAGTCAGAACAGTCAACCTGTGGGCTGTAAAACCAAAACAGTGAACTTAAGAATCACTCCCCACAGTGCAAAGATCAAGCTGCGCTGAAGTTCCTGAAGGTACTTTTAATATTCTAAAACAGTCGTGATGAATTCCATCTGTGTCACTACATAAAAAACCCCTCTCTTCCTCTTATCCCGGGAATCTGCCTGAAATTGCCCTCAACCTTAAAGACATTCCCCAAACTGGTTTAAACCACTTTGGAGATTAGAAAGTTGTTGGCGTTAAGAGACGAGAGAAGAAAAAAGAGAAGAGGACGGATAAGAGGAGCATTGTGCTGTGAGCGCTAACAATGCCACGGCCTGCTGGAGCTGAGGCCCGAGCCGTTGGAGGTTTGGCTGCTTGTTTGTCTCTCGGTATGTCGGGGTGATAAACTTTTGAGCAGCGCAGATCCAGAGAGCTCTGCCAGGAAAAGCTGCCTGGCAGATTAGTCGCGGTACTACGTGGACAACGTTTCTTTGACCACCTTCCAATTCGAGACCACGCGCATAAAAAGACTATTGTACGAGGTCATGCGATGGTGTGTTCAGGCTTAAAATCTGCAAAAATCAAAAAGATCCAAACAATACCAGTTGTTTCCACAGCAGCTTGAATCCTCTCCAGAGCCGAGAGGCTCGAAACAGCTGGAGCGATCTGCACGGCAACTGTCGTGGAAAGTTTGAGAGCGGTGCCGACACGCACGCCACCATGTTGGAAGACGGAGGAGAAAGCGAAGAAAACATCCTCACCTCTTCCTCCTTGAGCTCATAAGACTGAGACATGTTGGAATGGACTCTCCAAACACTCTGACATGTCGCTGCAGGAGACCACACTCACAGCTGAACACAGATAACACCCCACAAACCAGGATGTAAATAAACTGCATGGACCGACGGGGCTTTTATGCTGGTTCAGTGGGCTGGAGAGGCACCAACTGGGACTCAAATGCTGGAGAATCTCTGACTGTGCCACCCCCTGCACTGCAACCTGAAAATCCTCCCAAAGCTGGTGGCATTACATCTGCCCTAAACAGTCCAGCCTACACCTCGCCCTGGGGATGGGACACATGGCTCAGTCTGCACTCACTGTGGAGAGGCTTTGGCAGCCTCCTCCCAAACTGACGGAGGAGGAACCGCTGGAGAACTCCAACCTCTGCCTCCCTCTTTGTATACAAACTTTGTAAACGATGGGATCCGACCCGGACCTGACTGTTGGGAGCCTGGAGCGCAGCCAAGTGTGGCTCTGTGGGGCGTTGGAGGTTTACAGTACTCCAGATGGCGTCTTTTACATATGTAAATAAAATTGCTTCTGCTCTTGACAAGTTGAACCCCCCCCCCCCCCGCACATTGTTAGGTGACTTCCTTCTGAGGCAGCCAGGTGCTGATCTTACACAGCTGTCTCTAACTCTGTGGTGTTGTGTTGCTCAATGGCACTAAGACCAGCAGGATGACGGGTTCGACTCCTTGTACAGGTCAACTCATAGCAGCAGGACGAGATTACTGGATTATCAAAGATATTGCTTTTTATTGTGGCTTCTGTTATTTAGCTGACCCTCATTGATCATAAAGTTGAATGAAGGTGTCACGACATCAGTTTCAACCAAAACTGAACATTTAATATTCATGAAGGGAGGATTTATTGCAAGACTTTTGCATTAGACTGCAGCAGTCTTAGCTAGGTGTACCTAATAAACTGGCAACTGTGTCTTTGTCCACGTTATTTTTTACGTCTTGCTCGTTTTTAACTGGATGACAGATTTTAGCCATTGGATGTCGGCTTGCAGATTTTAGTGGTTTAAATCATCATTTTAAAAATAAAATGAAAATGGTGGTTGTTTAACAATGAAGACGACAGCTCCCATGATCCCTTGCTACTTCACGACATCGTCAGACTTTGTCTTTGGCTATTGTTTTGATTGACAACTAACAACCTTAAGATGCGTTTTCCGAGGCAGCTGGTATTAAACATGTCTTTGGTGCTATTCGCTACATGCATGCTAGGTAGCTAGTACTGCAAGGATCATTCAAAGCTCAGTTAAGTGATATTATTGTCATCAAACTTGAATCAAATAACTGTAATGTCAAAATGTCACAGATCTGTGCAGCTTCTCACCTCTTTCAGTTCATTGTTTTGGTTCTTCAGCTTCACATCCATATGGTTGTGTCCCTCGGGTCTCATCAGCCCTCCTGTATAAAGCCATAAGAAGCCGTCTCCAGGTCGCTACCTGTCTAACACCAAACAGCACAAAAACAGGTGCACAAACACGACTGCAGTGGGTCGTTAAAGTTGCTCTTTGTCTGCTTGATGTGGAAGCGTTTGCTAACATTTTATCTATAACAACTCGATTAGCCGACTGAATATTTTTGTCTTTTCGCCCCAAAGTGACCAAATGTTTGTGTACGAAAAGCAACATAAATGCGTCACAGCTGGAGATAATTGTCTCCCTTTTCTGAACAGAATCAATGTACTTAACGTAGATGTCGAAGCTGTTAGCACTTGTGTGTTTTCATATCACGTATTACTCATTTGCAGCAGTTTCTTCCTCCTCCTTCCCCTTTATGTGTCATTTTCACTCCAGGGTTGTAATCTTGAAATCTCAACGTGTAGAGAAGCCCTGACACCTTTTTTTTTTTAACAGTTGATGGTTTTTGAACAGAGAATGAGCCTAATTTGCATTATTATGCTGTTGGCTGGGCTCCATGACCAGGGGGTGGATTTATCTTGGTGTAATCAACATATGAACAAAGAGAAGCAGGCCCCGGATGATTATGGAGTCATGAAAATGACTTTGCACCAACTGCTCATGTGGAAAAACCTGCTAGTTTACAATTATGCCCCAAAGAACAGTAGCAGTGTTGTGTCAGTCTCGTAACTGAAAGGTCACAAGTTCAACCCCGCATCAGGGATGACGTGCATCAGCTGCAGTTTGTCCTGTCAAAGTGAAAAACACTGAGCCTCAACCTGCTGTAGTTTAGCGTGGTGTAAAATGTAAAACACAGAAGAAGAACTGTGCGTCAAAACCTGACACCGTTCACACGATTCACATTAAAAATCAAACAAATGGAACATTATGCTGGTGTTGTTTCTCTGTAACGGCAGAAGCGGTTGAACCTCACATCTTTGCTCACATGCTGAAACGCTCAAACTCCAAAGCCACACAAAGCTTGAAGGGTTTGTTTAATATGGCGAATGAGTTGTAACCTGAATCCAAACACTTGTCGCGTTCAGCAACGGCTAATATTTACACTTTTTCATAACTTGACTGGCTTTATCAACAGCTTCTCTGACATCCTAAAATAGTTGTGCTCACTCAGCTGATGTTTGAGTCACTTTATCTGCACAGTGATAACACTGATGTGTGCAGCTAAACATTTAAAACCCCATAAAGTTTATGAAAAGTAAACACACAGATGACAAGCCAGGATACAAAAAGGAAAACACCCGCAGTCAAGTCAAAATTATATTTAAGATATTGACTTTTAAAGTGAAAATAATAAAGGTTTATACCAGATCTTTCAGTAAAGAGGTGATTATTGCAGCACTAATACTAAATGTTTAGATAATCATTTCCACTCACTTGTTTTTTGTAATTTTCTGCTTTGTAATCTTATTTCTTTTGTGTTTGTCCAGCAGCCCAAAACCCCAAAATCTAACAGGAAATCCTCACAATTGAGAAGCTGGAAGCAGCATGTATTCATTCACTGATTTGATGATTATTTTCTGTCCTCTTCTGTGTTTTAGCAGTATTCAGTATCTCAGTTTTCATATATATATTTTTATTTTCCTGGCAGAAATGGGCTTCCATATAACCGTGAAGCACTTTCAAAGTGTTGTTTTGAAAGATGGCAGACAAATAACTTCACTCACTGCCAACATGGTGGGAAAACAGGGAACAATAAGAGCGACGGCACCTTTGAATGGAGCGCTCTCCAGTTTATTGAGTGACAGCCATTCTGCACCTCATGGTTCAGCTTTTGACCCTTTAGAAAAGGGCCAGAAAGCTTTTTCACCCACGTCGTCTGTTAATGTGCACACAGCCTGTCTAAATGCAGAGGAGAGGGGGTATGTGTGCGGGGGGGGGGTGGTGTCGATGTCTTCCCTGCTAAGTGCTGAAGTGATTATCTGAGCCTAGCTCATGATGAAGATGGATGATTTGTAGACGTCCTCCTTCCCTCAGAGGCGAAAGCTTCCAGCTCACAAAGGATGTTCCGCTTCACATCTGAGCTGATTTTCTCTCTGCGCAGGAAGGAAGGAAGGAAGGACGGAGGGACGGACGGGGATTTCATCATTCGCTTCTTTCAGGCTAGAAACAAAAAGGCTTTCCATATTCCCTTTCGCAAACCGCAGCCAACCCGCGCCCCCAATTTGCTCATCAATGGCATCAAATGACCTCCTCCTCACTCCTCAATCTGTTGTGTAATCCTCAACAATGTGACTTTTCTGTGCTGCTTCAAATGAGCCATTGTACAGTTTTGGGAAGAGAGTGAACGGTGTCTTATGTTACACAGGCCCCTTTGGTTTGTTTTCTCACATAACCAGGCAACTGGGGGAGCTTCAAGTCAGTAAGTGAGGCTGTGGAAGTGCTTTGTTAGTCCTGGTGTATGTTCATGTTGTCCAGAGGTGGAGATTTTATCCCCACACTGAGAATACTGCAGCAAGATTTGGATAAAAGCGTCCACCAAATGGCAAATATTACCTCAGATTGTTATGCGACAGTGAATTTGACTGGTTTAAGCCAATAACAGACAAGCTTTCAAAGTTACACAACACTGGCCTACTTTGAATATGATGAGGGCCATGAACTCTGAAGTATTATGTCATGCTAAGAGGGATCTGTAGGGATCCATCTGACCGGTCTGTGGTCATAGCAGTGTTGTGCAGCATCTATCATCAGATATGAAACTCTGACCCTTCACCTCATTGTTACAGGTTGCTTTTAATGATGATAATCTCAGAAGCAAAAGTGATTTTCCTGCAGCAGCTAAACGCTAAAAGTATGAAATCTGTTTTAATTTTTTCCAGATTATGGTTTATTTTTTTCAAAGTTCTAAAAGAAGGTGAATATCAATTTCAGTTTCTTCTCTGTTTGCTCAGTGCAGAGATAACTCAGGGTGTGTTTAGCTTCGCTTTGCACAAACAGTGAAAGGAAACATCCCAGCTGCTCTCTTGAATGTATGGGTGGCTAGCTTGCAAGCTAATAAGGCACAACATCCTGCAAGGTCCTGCATCTGGTCTTTGTGCTAAGCTAGCCTAAACACATCCTTGACTCTTGTCCGTCCTGAACGCACAGAAAAGATGGCAAACAAGTGTTTCTTTAAGATGGACATGTGGACGTGTCAACAAGTCCACCAACTGAACAGACATCGTTCGCGGTCGCCATCCAGAATGAAAACACACAAGTGTTTTCTGACATTTGCTAACGTCTTCCACAAAACTCCAACAAAAATGATTCCTGAGCCGCTCCCACAAAAGCGGACTTGAGTGTCAAAATCAGACACCTCGACGCCTACCGATCCGCGTTGCATGTTGTTAGCTTTGGTGCTCAGAATTCCTTTAATGCAAAGTCAGAAAGCGTCAAACCGAGTGCCAGTTTTAGTCTTTTCACTTCATGCAGATGGAGCTTTTTTCTGTTTTCAGCAGGTACCAACTGTGGCATTTACAGGTTAAAAGAAGTCTGAGCAAAAACTGGGCTAATGCTCACTCAAACCACTGGCTCAAAAGTATTTACATGACTGCATTTCACCGTTAAGCAGTTTCTCGCTGTGCATTTGAATGTGGCCGCTGAAATGTTTTTAGTGGGTTTTAGTGAAATTAAGCCCAGTTCTACATTAGATAACTAGAATTTCTGACCTGCAACTAATCAGATCAGTGCGTACTCGGTTGCTGCTGCGCCCTCATTTAAGTGCGTTTCTGCAATACAATGCATTCTTGTGCAACCTGTGCGCTGTAGTTTTGCCAAACACACTGCAAACCAGACTCTGACCAGTTAGAAGTTCTGGCATGTGACTGACACTTTAATCTGGAGGTATCTATGAGACAGTGAGCAGGAGGCTCAGTGTCTCTGTGAAGCTCTTTTCAACTGCTGCAGGGATCAAACCTAAACCTACGATGTGTCAGTTACAGGATGCTCTGGCCTCATCGTGGCATCGCTCCAGCAATGAGAGCCTTTTTTTGGCCGATGTTGTCGGTGTTATCTAAGTGTTTGGCTGAGTGGGAGCTGTGAGCGGTGGGAGCTTTGTGTGCATGTGTGTTTTTATTTTATCTACCGCGGCCGTTTTTCTGTCTGATAGCGTCTCATCCAGATAATCACTCCCACTCTCTGCTTCAGGGATATTAACATGTTGTTCAGCCCGGCTCCACATTTTTTTAATCTCCCAGACAAAACAGTCTGTAGGCAGGAGAGAGGTTGTAGGGAGGAGTGTCTGTCAGCTGTGTGTGTGTGTGTGTGTGTGTGTGTGGTTTGCTTGGACAGGTACATGTCTCAGTATGGGCCAGTGGTCTTATCAGCTGATCAGTGCCGCCTCTAACATCATGGAATTTGACAGCACCAACCTCCCTGGACAAGATAAATAAAGTAAAATCACTGAAGTTCAATTAACAGGATAATCTAATGTTATGCTGGTGAAAAGCAAAATAAACATAGGAGTTTCCCGTCTTTTACAATAATTTAATAAACAGATTGAGCTCATTTATTTGACTCTTTAGGATCATAAAAACTGCCTCAAAACCCTCAAAGTGAGACTGTGTCACGATATCACATCAGATCACGAGCCAAGTTATGCATTTGTGGCCAAACCACAGAGGTGCACACCAATCAGTGTCCTAAGAGGGACAACTGGCAGGCTCAGGTGTGGTTCAGGTGTGTCAACAGCGAGAGAAGCGACTATTTGTTCAAAAACAACAATGGCGGCTCCTGAAGACGTTAGCATAGATGCTAGCTGCAGTGTTCCAATAGAAACCAGGATACTGTGGCTGTCAACGTATATTGTAAATTTGAATATTTAATTAAAGCAAACAAAACACGGCTGCTGTTCTCGTCTGGGCGAGTCACAGAAGCAGAGTTTCTGTTATCTGGTAACGAGCGGGAAAATATGTTGAAGTCCAACATCCTGAAATCTCTCACTCCTCTCCCGATTCGACTGGAAGTGATTTATTTCCAAACCACACCAGGGTTGGTGATGATTGTTGGCACAGTGAAAAATGAACCAAGAAGGTTTTGGCTAGTTTTTTATTTTGTTTCTGTGGAGTTTGAATGAAGTGTTTTTTTACAATGATTAAATTACTGCTTTTGTGAATGGAGTCTGGTGGCTTTGCTGAAAGTAATATAGTTGCTGTTTCTGGTTCAACAAAAAGGATTTTAGTCTTTAACAAAAATGTCTGTCTCTGTAGGGAAACCTTCTCGTAACATTTTCAGACACTTTGAATAACCGTCTGAGTCTGTCAGTGGCAAAAACAAACACTTTTGGTGGGTGTACATTGACGGTGCGCAAACACCCAAAAGGATTGCATTGCAGCCCGTTTTGTTTCACTTAAAACTGGAAAAACTCCACACAAAAAATATGGGAAAGTTGGATCCATAATCAGTAATGTCTCAGTTATGCCCAAAACAAAGAAATATTTAGCTAAATTTTGCTAACATTAGCTACCGTAAGCTGCTGGTCATACCAGGCCAGTTGAGTCAAGTCATTTTTATTTATCTGACCAAAGTGCTGCACAGAGGATTTAAAATCTGATGAAATAGCTAAAACAAGAATGTTTTTAGTTCTAGAACAATATGAGATTTTGGAGACAAAATGTTTTTATTTCACAAGATGAAGTTGTGAGATGATGCTGCTGCTGATGCTCAGTTTGCTTTTGGCTCCGTCCAGCTCTGTATGAGGTAATTTAATAACAGCTGGATAATGAAATAACATCTCTGAATGCAGCGAGATGTACCTTTAAACAACTCAGAAATGTGGTAAACACTGTGCAAAATGTGATTACATTCAGGAAATTGATGGCAATTTAGCATCATGTCAACATGTTTCTCTTACGGAGTCAAACACGTAATCAGATTTGTGCTAAATACAACAAAATGCGCGTCCTTGTGACGAGTCCGAAGTCATTACAGGAGACACTTGAGGAGACATTATCATGACATATAAGCTCACTAGATAATGTTACAGGCCCACATTATGTTAAATGCAATTCTGTCACATCTTAGTTTTCCTTCTTGAGATATTAAATAAGTGGAATTGAAACAGTGCAGATGAATAAAAATAAATACAGAGACAGGAAGTGACAGAAATAGAAGGCCGAGTGAAGAAGAGTCAAACTATGTAACTGAAACCTGAAGTAGTGTCGAGGTCTTCGGGCCAGAGGTGGATTCACGGCTCTGTGAGAGTGGATTTGGCAACCTGAGGTCACTTTGGTTTAGGCTGCTGCTGAGAGAAAACATATGAGCACTTTACAAACACGCTGAGGATGCTGTGGAGCGCCCCCACAGTGTTTATATGCCTTCCCTCACATGTAAACACATTCTTATAGGCCTGTTTGTAATTCCCAGCGTTTTGAGACAGCCTGTTTTCACTGCAGTTAAGTGAAATTCGTCAATAGGCCTTGGAATCAGGTTCAGTGTTAGCAGGAGGACGACATATAAAAATATAGCTTCGCTGATGGATTTACCTCAAAACACCTGACGAGTGCATTTGTTTTTTTGCCGAGTTCACTAGAAGACACCAGCAGTTCATAATGGGTTGCAGCCAGTGTTTCACAGTGCTCGTGTTGTTTGCTCTTTGCAAGACAAGCTTAAATTTGCAGATTTTTCAAGGGAGTTCTGTTCATCTTAACTTTAACGTGAAAGGAGTGCATCAGGGTTCTTGTCAAGGTCAAAATGCAAAGGTACTGTAAATACACCTGCCAGAGGGTGTGTTTTTTTCACCTGAATGCAAATAAGTAAAATAATAATGGTAATGAAATACTAATTATTGTTGCCCACGTTTCATAAACATCGGCTATACAGTGGGATACAAAGAATGGAGAGAAATGGAAGTTGATGACGGACAGCTTAAGAATAGACCTATCCTCAAATACCTGAAACTTTATTGGTTACTATCAATTCGTCAGAAGACACTAACAATTCAGAACCATTTGTGTGTTTTTCACCTGTAGAAGAATGTTAACTTTAACTTGTAAAGTGCAGTGAATCATTGTGGAGTGATGCTCAAGGACGCAGCATTTCATTATCCGAAACTCCACATATCATTTGCCCGTAAATATACGTAGAAATTTTATTTCCTGCAAGCTAGCAGACATCTCTTCCCTCAGAGACGGTGAGACGCGGACTTTAAAGCAGTGCAGCGAGATGTAAAGATGCAGGACGACTGTTGCTCTACTGAGCGAGGCATACGGGAGGTTTCACGAACACACACAGGAGCATTTGTGTAAATCCAGGATGTACTGAGCTGCCAGGCAGAGATGAGAGGATTAACCTGCTAGCGGTCCGGTCACACGCTGGAGACGAGGAGGCTTGCGTGCTGAACATAATGCCGGACAAAAACCATGCAAGTGGTGGTTTTGGGATGAAGACTTGCTGTATAATTTGTTTTCTAACTGCTTTGAAGAACCGGTGTAGTCGTAAAGAACACTGAACATGTACAGTGTATAATCATAGTAATTTCAGGGTGATTGGAAAAATGTCTCATGTTCAAGCTCTGAGGAAGCTTCGACGTGGAACTCTGAGAGGATCGGTTGCCGTTTCATTTCACTTCGTGCATTTGGGTCTGAACCCGCCTTTGACTTCTGAGTCTTTAGTCACACCTGTTGTTCCCTTCTAATGTAAATCACTTTGTAGATGCAGATAGTTTTTTTTGCATTAGATCAGTTAAAACCTTGAGGACGTTCCAAACTTCCATTGGACAGATGCTGATTTAGCATTGGGTTTGTTTTGACTGAGGGTAAAATGCCTGTGGTCGAAGCCGTTCTTCCCCCAATTAGACTTATAAAACACTCCACTGTGAAGGTTAACGACTCCAAACTTATTCTTTTTTAACGTAACTAGAAGTTTGGGTGAGCAGATAAAGGTAGAGCCTTCAGATGCACCCCATGCCATTAAGTAGTTTGGCTTGATTGGGTTTATCTGATTAAGTGCCGTGGTTTTGGATCTAAGGAAGATGAAGAGAGATGTTGATGGCTGACCTTTGCTAAGGACAGTAATGGGTCTGTCGCTCTCTCTGGTGGCCTTTAACACAGATTTACCTCCCCTTTACATCTCAATTATGCCTCTATTCTTTCCCTTTCTCACCAGTATTTCCCTCCCTGTTTTCCACCCTCTCTTTCTCTCTTCCTGTCTTCATCCTCCCACATCTTTGTCTTTCTCTTCCTCTCATTCATTAATCCCATGCGACTCTCGTAGTCTTTTATTTTTCTGTTTTCTCTCTATTCAAAACCAGCAGCTGCGGGATGAGGATTTTTTCTTCCCCTCTCGCTTTGTTTCCTCACATTTCTCAGGGACGGAAATCCTTTTTCTCCCTTTTGGTTGTCCTTTTTTTTGTCTGGATTGTCTGTAGATTTAGAAATCCAAGCTCTAATTATTTATAACCCGAGCACACTTTTATCTCCATCTCTTCTCCCTCATCCGACCTTTTTTTTTTTTTTTTGAAATCACGTCTTAATCCAGCCGCTTTTTGCTAAATTTTTAATGTCCCTGACGCAGCAGGCGGCAGCTCTCTGCTTCGCTTTATTGCCGCGAGGTCGGTGTGTGTGATCTAGACGGCGTAAACGCTTCGTCTCGTTTGAGAAGTGAAACCTCGCCGCTCCAGTTTTCTTCCCTCCCTCCTTCTCAACCGGTGTGGAAAATACTCCTGAGCAGATGGCCACCGTGGCTTTGGATGGAAGTCAGGGCCGCCATCTAGTCAAGTGTCGTCTGCTTTATGTCCCACACTGTCCCTTTGGAGCTGAATGTGACTTCCTGTCGCCCTTGTACCATATGTTACTGATATGCCGTGTAAAAATCTATAATTTATTACTCATCATCATCAAGAAGAACTTCAGCTTTTTTGTCTCACTGACTTTCAGGCACTCGGCCAATGGCGTCCTCCGGTGATTAAGCAGGTTGACACTTCATGAATGCTCCATGAGACAGTTTTGAGTCCTGTTTTAGATCATCAGTTGGTTGTTTGCAGTCAGGTGACGTTAAATTCAGATGGAGGGCAGGAAGTGAAAACCACACTGGACGAGATGGAGGAAAGTTCTTACTGAGCTAGTTTAGATGAAATTATGAGAGAAAGGTATAAACAGAAAATCAGAACATAGGTTGGATTGAATCTTAGGTGATGAAGAGGAGCGATTTTTCAGCTGAACTGAAAGATCTGCTGCTGTTGAGGCAGCAGATAAAACAATTAGCTGCTCATTCAGACGTCGTTCTGCTCTAGAAACCAAATGAAAGCAGACAAAAGTTTGGAGGCGAACAACTCTCTTGTTAGCGGTTGGGTCCACGACCTCGGTACCAAAGTGCTCCAGGATGACTGTTGTTTGGTTTAAGGGTGCGTAGCTTTTATTGTCCTGTGGATAAACCGAGCAGCAAACGTTCAGCATCGTGGTGCTGAATGTTGACGTTTACGTTACAGCTGTTTGCTGGGTTAACAGCTCGCAAAGGTCTGCTGAAACACCACTAAAGACGTGAATCGTCCACGTTATTTACGTTCTGCTGTCTTATGTTAACTTTTTAACAAGTGTTTGTCGTGTTGCTTGTAGCAGTTACTTTACATCTGTCACCAAAGATTTAAAGCAAAAGCTAATGTCACCCCATTTCTACCATAATCAGACTCGGCTCCTCCTGACCGCAGACAGTTAACGACAATTTTTCTGGCGTTTTCAGTCAATTTCTTGCACTTTTTACCCTACTGAACAACAGCTTTTGGTACTCAATAAAAGCTCCTCAGGGTTTCTGAGTTTGATCAATCTGAGCAAACATAACAACAAAACATAGGCATTTTGAGTGTGTGCTAAAGTGCTTCCTGCCCTCCATCTGCAGTTAGCACCACGACAAACGAGCAGCATGACGTCATGTGCAAACAACCTATTAACGTTTTTTTAACCATGACCATGATCTCTAACCCTCTAACCCTTACCAACCATTGTAGTTACCTAAACTTCATCATAAGTTTTAAATGATGAATCATTACGCCTCCAACATAACTTTACCTCTCTATTAACCATATTTGATGGAACCAGTTTGCTTGTGTGCTTATGTGACAAAAAAAAGACAAATCAGCTGACGAATCATTATCGTATTTTTATTATTTAATCGTATTGTACAGGAAAATCCAGTCAGTCGGCCTTTGGGTCGAACCTGTGATCGTCCAGCTGCTGAGCAGTCTGTCAAACCGCCTCACTGAGTCTAGAAACAGTCGTTGTCAGCTGAGGTCAGATCACATCTCAACAGGCACAGATTCACAGTCATGAATCTGATGGTGTAATAAACCACATCTCTACATATCTCAGGGCCGATGATCACAGTGACTTTGGTCCACATTCGGGTCAGTCATGAGTCCCACATTATATGAAAATTTGCCGCCAGCCACATTAGACATGGAGCTGTGCAGACTGTGTGTGTCTTATTGTTCAGCGTACTGTAGCTTCGCCCTTTAGGGATGAAGTTGGCTTGTGAATCGGGTCATCACCAACCCTACTGTACATTGTGCCACAGAAAAACATGGCATCTGCTGCTCGAACCAGCACGTGACAGGAGTGTGCGTGTCAGCTTGTCGCCTTCTGTTAACATCAGACATTTGAACATTGATTGTTGTTATTGGAATACAGTCATTTCTTTTTTCCTCGATGCATTTGGGAGCAGCAGTTTTCTAGCTCTGCAACTTGGTGGCATCCAGAAATGCAGAAATGCACATTGTACATGA
Organism: Chaetodon trifasciatus; assembly: GCA_037975065.1. Classification (NCBI taxonomy): domain Eukaryota; kingdom Metazoa; phylum Chordata; class Actinopteri; order Chaetodontiformes; family Chaetodontidae; genus Chaetodon; species Chaetodon trifasciatus. The sequence continues at coordinate 26,890 of JBBMOE010000080.1, forward strand.
GAAGTGAACTTGCCAGAGAAAGTTTTTACTTGTGGCTGCTTCATGTACAAACACCTCCCATAATCCCTCTGTGTCTGCTGCGGGCTCAGAGAGGTCCGTATGTTCTGTCCGTCTGTCTCAGCCCTCGTTTCGGGGCCACCAAGCGAACTGAAGGGAAGGCAGACGAGACTGGGCGAGAGTGAGGCGATGCAAACATGGCACGTGGGCGGTGGGAGGTTTGCTTCAAGTCTCCTGCACGCCCCCACCACCCTTGAATGCAACACTGACCGCCTCTATCAACCCTTTACCCTCTGCTTCCATCATGGTCATGAAGGCAGACGCAGTGTTGGAGGAGGCGCCTGTGCTCTGACCTACATCCTCCATGACGCCATGTTTTCATGACCATTTCGTCTTCCAGTGAAAACACGATTTATGGCCAATGCTTGCAACGAAAGAACAGGAACACGAGTAACTGTGTCCTGTGTTTGTGACACTCAGGATGTTGATTCTTGTGTTTCTCCAGCTGATGGGAACTAACACAGTTTCTGTTTCTCTCTTGAGTATATTTAATTTACTTCTAGTCAGATTTTGCTTTAACTGCCTTAAAATACTTTAATTGGCCTGAGTGGGAACCTACAGCAGTGGGTTGCAACCAGGATGGACATGTTTCATCATTAAATTGCTGTTCAAGTTCAATTTAATTTGGTGAAAGAAATGAGATTTCACCCAAGAAACGGTTCTGTGATTTCCCACTGAAGACTCTGCACAGTGAGAGAGAGACATAGACAGAGAGAGAGAGAGAGAGATCCTCCACATGAACTCGCTCCACTCTTGTCATCGCAGCGTCAACGCTGTGACATGTCACCTCGAGTCGGCCTTGTCCAGACAGCGAGGGGATGGAGGTCGACGGGGGTTACCGAGGTGACATGTCTGACCAGAGGAAGTCCTGCTGAGGTGTGCCCTCCCCCCTCATCTCCCTCAACACTCCCACGTTCCTCACAGTCCTCCCAGAGCGCTCCCTCTTTCAGCCCTCACCTCCTTCAGTTCCATAATTATGGCCATTAGGTGAAGTTGCTGCACAGACGCGCATGCACACAGTGTTTACATTCATCTAAAATGAAAAATATTTTACACAAAAGAAAGAAAAAGAAGGGAAGTACTTTTAATTAAAGTGGAGATTTCATAAGGGAGCGATTACGCTGAACAGAGCGTTGTGAGGGATTGGCTCTTGGCACGTCTTGGCAGCAGGTTGCCAGAGACCTGGTCTAGAAACCCAGTTAGCTTCTTACTGGATGCAGTCCAGAGACGATGCCTGATTGAGACCAGCTGACCTCCAAGAATGCTGCAGATTAAACTGAATGATGCGTCTCAGCAGTGGGTGCGACGTGGTCTTAATTTTACCCGTGGAACGTGCAAGGATCATTCTTGTTGCTTAAGTTAATTGATGCCATTATCTCTGATCAATCAGCGTGCAGGTGATGACAGACATTCATTGTTCTTAACAAATGAATCCTAATGACTTTTACCTCAACCTGACTTTTAATCTAGCGCCACCAACAGGTCAAAATTTACTGTGATTAGTAGTAAAGCTAAGATTAATCTACACAGCAGGTGAAATTGCTAATGGTGAGCATGCTGACATCCTCAACGAAGGATTGGAATGTGACATTAATCTAAGTTTAATGGTTATTTGTGTGCATGTTGTTAGCATGTTAAGAAGCTAACATGTTTGACATTACTTACTAAATGTGAGCACGTTAGCACACGAACACTCTCAACGTTAGCATGTTGACATCCTACCGCTGTTAACATTGGGTGCTTTTACTTCTTCGGGGCTTTTTAAAGGGACAGATGTGAGCAGAATTTTGTTCTGGCAGCATGTCAAAGACGTCTTTGTATTGTGCTGCAGAGGCATCAGCTGAAGTTAGCATGCTAACCAGCTAGCCTCGGTCTGAATAATCTGATAGTATAGCCCACTGTAGTTTACTGTCCTCAAAGACAGAGCTGCTGAAAATCACCATTTCCCCAAACTGGCCTCCTTCGGTTGTGTTCAGTCCTGGCCCGGTCCAGTTGCCCGTGATAGTCCGCCGGTGCTCCCAGCTCTCGGCCCAAACACACTCCAGTTAGCTAATATAGCCGCTAGCTGGACGGCTAACTGAGCTAACCTGCTAACAGCAGCTTGTAGAAGAGTGCATTGAGCAGCTGTTAGTGGTGACTGGTGATATGCTGCCTCCTATTTGAGGCAGCATATCCTTTGACAGGTGTCTTATTCTTACACACCGTACCTTTTAACAAACCTTTAAATCTGAACTTAGCTTTAGCTTAACTGCTCAGATGTCTTGTCGACACGAAGGTCACAACCTGTGGAGTTACAAGCAGACGTTAGCTCATTTCAAGGGGCCTCAAACCAAATGAATGATTAAAAATGTCTGCTTGTTTTTGTTCCTCCGCTACCAGAACAACGCAAGAGCCCGCAGTGCTGTGAGGCTTTGTCATTCCAGCTGAACTGATAAATAGATAATAATAAATATTCAGCCTTGAGTTGGTCTTTCATGTAGTTTTTCTTCTCAATTCATAAGGATGTCGGGAGAACATGAGTGAGTGCGCACCGCGGGGGAGGAAATCAAGATGACACATGGAGACGGCGAAGATAATGAGACATTTTGGGGAATAAATGAGGTAGAGGAGAGCGTGATTTCAAGTGGAAAGTGTGTGTTTATTCAACAAGCAAGTGAGAGGGATCGTGTGTTTGTGTGCAAGCTCAAACAGAGAAGGTTGAAGACATTATAACCGTCGTTAGCGTTGCTGTTTCCTGAGAAAACAGGACAGGGGGAGTCTTTTGTTCGTCGTCTGTACAAACTCAAACTGCCTTTGTCGTCGGCCAGTAAATCTCCCAGCAAGCTTTGCTCCCAGCGGCACTGACAGTACAGATTATCTGACTGCTGGGGCTTTGTTGTCGGTGCTGGTGAACGTTCTGGCTCCCTGTGATCACAGTGAACGTCGGCCGCCACGAAACTGTGATACCACAGAGGAAACTATTGCAGACGCCCAAATGGTTTTCAGATTTTCTTTCAGTTGTCTGAGACATCAAACATGTCGCATGTACAATATTTCCATCTGACGCAGTGGTGCAGCTCATCAACACATGGATTTATTTCACTTAATGTATGTATTATTTAGTTTATAGCAGGTTCCCTTTGAAACAAAGCAATGTCTGCTTGTGACCACCTATGACCAGTTAAATATGAGCTACAGTGGTTTCCAGCAGTGAACACAGCAGCGTGCTGCATCATCGAGCTGCTGAGGAGGCACAAATATACAAATCACGAAGTCTGAATTAACACCGACGACGTTTTCAGCGCCCTCTCACCATCCAGTGGAGATATTTCCACAATTATTTGTAGTTGGTGTGTTTGTCACGGCTCGCTGGTTCGCCTTTGGGTCTGGAGGGTGAAATTCGGTCAAGCTCCGGCTTTACTATGCTAATTTTCCAAACCCAGAAATGTGTGTTTGCTGTTAAGTGAGGTTCTTTGAATCACTGGAAGCACTACAGGCTGCTTACAAGCCCCAACACACACGCAGCTTCCAGGTTGTTGAGCAGAATATGTGCATTTGACTCAGTTCACTGTCAATTGGATGATTTAAATCCACTCATACGAGCGCACACACACTCGATGTCCAGCTGCCGCCGCTGCTGCCGGGAGTCAGTAAATGAGGTAAAGACGCGGCGACACGTCATGAATGGGCTGAATGCTGCAGGATCTGCTTTCAAAATCTCCATAATTTCCAAATATGCAGTGATCTTTTTTGATCTTTGTCTTTATAACTATGGAATAATATCCACTCTGTGAGATATCTTTGCATGTTTTCTTCACATTTAAGTGGATGTTCACTTTATTTCTTTCATTTGAGACTGCAGGTTCTGTCTTGACCTTTGAAAGCAGCACTTTGAACAAAATAAGATTAAAGGTTTTTTCAAGCTTTTTTCGAGTTTGGGTTGCCTTCTTTTGTGCTTGAGGAAGACTGAGCAAGTGTGTATAAGTGTGGCTATTTCTTCAGATGTTGAGCTTAATCTTCAACTCTGAACCCAAATGTCTCATCATTCATGAAACTGATCATTTCCGGCCCAAATCTTCTTTAGCAGACATGTTTCTTGATAGAAGAAGTACTTAATATGTTCATTATCTCATCAATTCCATACAGCTGTGTTGATTATGATATATGGAAATCATAACTCTGATGAATGCCTGTGCTGGCGTCAGTCAGCTTCCTGATGTTTTCATGAAATAAATAATGGAAGCAGAAGTAGCTCGAAACAACATCACCTGGCGAGCTGGCTAAAAAGGTGTCAGACGGTGAAGGGACGTGAGCTGTCAGAGGATCAGCGTTTCGCTTAAACATCCAGATAAAGTGCTTCAGATCGTGTGGATAAACTGCCCGATCATTGCACCGAGTCGCTCTGAACTGATCACAGCGGATCAGTCAGATGGAGAAACATTCAGAAATGAGATGTGTGAAGTTGTCACACTGTAAAACACGATTTTAAAGTTAAGTCTTACTGTACAACAAAAACGTCTTTTCTCGTGTCTCATGCTGAAGCAGCTGCAGTCACACTTTGTTCTCCCTCAACACACTCATGAACACACATCTTATGACTGTCATGCTCGCTCTGCAGGCGACCACGCTAACCGCTTATTGACCCCCCCCCCCCCTTTAAATCCCTAACAGCTCCCTGGGGTTTCCATACAGCCGCTTTGGGACACCAGTTCCCATGATCCCTGCTGTTGAGGTCAGAGGTCGTCTCCCTGTTGGAACGATGCTCAGGCCGGCTTGTTAATCGCGGCTGATGAGTGTGGACTCCCTGTGGATTCCGTGTGTTTGGGCTTATTTTCAGGATACACCCTCGATCCCACAAAATTTCCAAAAATGTGCAAAAGCTTTGCTGAGACTGAAGTGTCATCAGGATGGCACTTTGCACTGGAATTATGTGAAAAGAACTAAACTGCAGTCTACTTTTTGGTGGATGTTTGATTGACTGAAGTGCGTCCTGAAGATTTTCTTTGCGGATAACATGATTTTATACGAGTCCAGCGGGGTGTGTTCTCTCAGCTATGTGCCATGCTTTCTTCAAACGTGAATTATCGCCTTATTTATCCATTTTTGTCCGACTGACGTCAGCAGGCAGACGGAGACACTGGGCGTTCAGAGCTCCGGGCCCTGGATCCACGCACAGTGCGGCCATGTGATCTCCGCCGCTCATCTGTCAGCTGCAGCAGAACAGTTAGAGCCTGTATGAAACCGTCCTGCAGCGGGCGGTTGATTAAGAACCCACACACTTCAAAAACAAAAAAGCAGATTAGCCGGAGGGAGGAACACACACACCGGAGGAAGCTGAAACAGAAAACAAGTAACACGAATGAACACTGCAAAAGTGTGGCTTGATGCTTCATTTTGTCAGATTAAAATCGATTTTATTTCCCTAAAATCACCTTAAACTCTCCGATGTTGTTAATCTCTGCTTGCGTACGTGTTGCCAAAATGTTTAGCGTGAAGCAGACGGTCAGTGCCGACGCCCACGCAGACTCAGCCAATCACAGGCAGCGGGGAGGAGGCGGCTCTTTACATTCTGTCATCAGGTGGTTGATTAAGATCCTATATGACCCACCGAGACCCAAAATGGCGCCCTGCTAAATGTTTGATGCTTCGGGATGTTGTAGGAGTTAAAGGTTAAAGGCTTAAAGATTGGAGGTTGTGTTAATGTTGGTGTGCAGTGCATTCTGGGTGCAGTAGTCCGTTTGCCCCTTATTTTCCAAACTCTTTAGTTACTCCTTCCTCCTCGCTTTCTTTATTTCTTCTCTCCTGCTCTCTACTCCTCCTTCACTCCCCTCTTCTCTTTGTCCTCTCTCCTTCTTCCTCTTGTACTCTCGCCTCCCCTCCACACCTCCTTCCCACTCTTTCTCACTTTTCCTGTTTCGTCTTATCCGTTCCACTTCTCCTCATCTGCCCTCTTCTTTTCCTTCCTCCCTCTCTTCTTTTTGTCTTTCCACTCCATCTGTCCCCTTTCGTCAACCTCTCCTCTCCTTCCTCCATTACTCTTTCCTTCCTCCCTCTTTCCCCCTCTCCTTGTCTCCCTTTCTTTCCTTCTTTGCTTTATTCCCTTCTCTCCTTCATCCTCCCTTCCTCCTACTCTTTACTTCCTCCCTCTTTGCCCTCTCTTCCCCTCCTTGTCTCCTTTCCTTCTTTGCTTTATTCCCTTGCTCCTGCTTTCCTCCCTTTCTTCTTTTTGTCTTTACCCCTTCTCTCCTTCATCCTTCCTTCCTCCCACTGTTTATTTCCTCCCTCTTTCCCCTATCCTCGCCTCCTTGTCTCTCTTTCTTTTCTCTTTCCTGTGCTCCATCCCTCCTTCCTCTCCTCCCTTTCTTCCATTTCTTTCTTTATTACCTCCTTTTCATCTTCCTCTCTCCCTTTCTCTTCTGTGCTTTATTCCCTTCCTCCTCCTTTTCTCCTCCTCCTCCCCTCTCAGGCAGGAATGCAGTCATGTGCTCTGGACTCCAAACACACACACATGCAGTAACACACTCTGACACAAACAAACACACTCCACATGTTTACCTCTGTGGAGGAAAAGTGGGCGTCGCTCGAGTCTGCTGAGAAGACGCACAGAACGAACCTTTAGAGTCTTTCCTCGAGTCGATCCTCACGACTGTTTCGTCCTGAATCTCGTGCTCATTGTACTGAGCTCCTGTCGCTCTGCTGTGATAAAGAAACTCTGTGCGGTCAACTGAAGACGAACACAGCTGCTTTTGTTCATGCAGGACAAAGAGAGTATGGAGAAATGTGTTTCAGATACACTCCACATGGTAACTCAGTCGATTCTTTGCAGTAATAAACTTAAATATGCTGTAAAGTGTAGCATCAACAACACTATAAACCTTAGCTTAGCGTCGCTTAAAGTACACATTTTGCAGGCTTTATTTTGAATAGAAACTGACCAATGCTAACAAGCTTTAGCATTAGCTAAAGGCTGTCAGATATACAATTATTATTATCGATTGTTCCCAGACCAGCCACCTTTTTGCAATGAAGGATTTTAGCAGCGTTTCACTTTAACATCCAGATAAAGTGGTTTAGATAAACTGATCGTCTGGCTGCTTGTGTTTCTAGACAAAATGACCAAAATCCGACCAAACGCGTGACAAACCTCAGTGATCTTTTAAGACGTAGGTTTTAAATGATTGTTAGCATGCGCTGAGAAGCTGGCTGGTAGCCTGATGAGCAGCATTAGCATTTCCATCAACGATAGTAACTCTGTTAGCTCGTTAGCATGTAGTTAGCCACCTGTAGGATTCGTGTGTTGCCGATCTTTTCAGTCCTTGTCTTACCAATTTTTTTTCTTCTGTTCTGTCACACTTGTCGCTTCACATGCTTTCTAGCTTTTTCACGGTTTGCAGATCAGAACTTGTCGCCATAACTCAAATAAACGTAAAGACATTTGACATGTCTATGTATGTATCAGGTGTCAGACGGCTTGCATGGTGTAGCCGTAATGCAGCGTTGCTCACAGATAAATCAGTACGGGTGTGCTCGTGGACACAGTTTGGGGTGAAATTCCTGATGCTTTTTTAACAGGGTAGAAAACAGATAAAGGAATTAACACCTTCTGCGTGTCTGGCTGGAGGAAACTCCCAACGGTTTACACCAACAGCGTGTTTTAACACTTTGGCGGTTGAAGGAGCGCAGCCCTCACAGGCCGTTAGAAGTTTAACAAGCTAATCTAAACATGAAGAGCGACCTGCACAGAAGGTCCTCCAACCTGGGACGAGCTTGCTGGTGAGAATAACAAAGGAACCAGCCTCATCAAGGCTGTAGTTTGTGTGTTCTCATGTTCCTCCAGCTGCTTCAACCATGGCGCTGTTTTGATCTGAAGCACACACAGGATGAGTGCTTCATCCTGATGATGAACAGGTGCAGTCACACGCTGACGTACACTGCACCGATTGTCCAAGGAAAGTGTGAACAAACCGAAACTAAAGCTGAAGGTCAGAAGCGTTTAAAGAGAGGATAAACTCATCTGTAAGCTCAGAATAGCAGCAATGCTTTATCAGCGAATTACATTCACGTCCGTGTTGCTT
>JBBMOE010000080.1:40220-90508 GCA_037975065.1 Chaetodon trifasciatus
CACACACACACACACACACACACACTCACACACACACACACACACACTGCGGATGGCATTCAGTCACGCATTCCAGTCATATGAACAGCAGCGCTGGCAGTCAGACCCTCAGCTGTGCCTGAAGGTCACCATGAACGCACACACGCGCGCACATGCACGCACACACATTTCTCCTGCAGAAAACAAGAAAACACACTCTCTCACACTCGCAGTTGGATCATTAATGTATCTGGGACAGTGTACTTCTGTATATCGATTCATATTTAATGTGCCTGTTCAGGGGCGTCTGGCTAAAACCATGTGAAACGGGCTATTGTATTATGTAGTGTGTGTGTGTGTGTGTGTGTGTGTGTGTGTGTGTGTGTGTGTGTGTGTGTGCGGGGTCTGGAACAATACAGCACCAGCACACATTCACACACACTCTGTTCCCACATCATATTGAATAAAACCGGCCGTCAGATGCATCTAACCCAAATATTTGCGCGGCGGCCCTCGGCCCTTTGTCCTCCTCGCTGCAGCTCGATCTGCTGCCTCTAATCATGCCGGAAGCTTGTTTGCTGGGAGCAGAGCGGGTGTTTGTAGATTGGAAATGCTCTAAAGGCCCCTTTGTCACCACAGGTACGTCCCCAGGAGCCTTTTTAAGAGAAACACTTGACTGAAAATCTTTTGAGTGTCAGCCAGCACCTGTGGGTTTGCGGTGAGGCTCGGCAGCTGTGGGCAGCTTAGACTCACAGCAGTCGCAGTGGATTCCACCTGTGGACCAGACTCATGTCAAGAAATGGCTAAAAGAAGCTTCCAGAGAGGCTCCTCCAAGCACACCTTGACGTCTTTCATCAGTTCATGGAGCTGCAGAGATTTATCAGCTAATCGATAAGCTGTTTTTGCGAATGAACCATCGACCAGTTTGATAATCGATTAATTTAATCTCAAGAGTGAATGCTGTTCTTCATCGCGCGTGTCAGTAAACTGTTCATAGCAGGCTCCGATGGGCTGTGATGGTGACGAGGTAGGCACGAAGCATCACGCTTCAGGTCTTCACCGCACTGCAGATGTGGTGGAAATACCAACAGAAGGGTCTCACAGATCATAGTTCCTGTGGCTTCGTAGTTCCCGGAACCTTTTGGTCTGAAGGGGCCCTCTGATGGCCAAATAATAATAATACTACCAATAAACTTTATTTGTGCAGCACCTTTCCTACAGGAACTGCAGCTCAAAGTGCTTTAAAAGAAGGAAATCACATGCGCCAAGTGGGCGCTTCACGTAGGAAAAACAGAACGGACATAAAAACAAATAAAAAATGACGGGGGATGAAAATAAGATAAAAATAAAGACAATGCAAATGTTGCAGAGTGCTCCAAAGCAATGCCCAGACGCAGGTTAAAATGTATGAAATGAGGTTCAGAGGTGTTTATTTTAACGTCTTCTTTAGTGGTAAGTGCTGCTTCAGCAGCATTTCACGGACTGTATATGAACACATATCGAGGAAACAGAGTAAGATGTTGAAAAAACAGTTTTTAGCTGCTGGTTTAAAGCAGGATGATGAAGATAAAGTGTGACGCAGGGTGTGTGTAGTAATGTGCTTGATGTCCTGGAAGAGTCTTCTCCACCATGCAATGACTGCTTCAGTTTAGTTCAACCAGCGGTTTGACTTTATGTCACTAACCAGTTCACTTCCTGATGTTAATCCTCTCATTCGGCCCATTTTGTTGCCTGCTTTCTTGATCTCGGTTGGTCTTTAGGTGGAAGAGAAGAGGCTCTTTGAGAGTGTGTGAAGTGTTTGTCTTTCTGGACGCTCTGTGCAACGTGAGCAGTTTACTCTGCAGGGATCAGACAGACAGAGAGAGATGTGTGTGATCAGCTGTCAGAGGTTTATTTAGCCGCCGCTCTGCTGCTTCTCATGACCTCCAGACTGATTTAGGTGACCCGTTACACTCCGGTGTGTTAAATCTGTGACAGTGTCGCCTGACAAAGAAACGTCACTGCTGGATTCAGCTTCACCCTCTCAGTCTTAACGGCCTTATCTGGTCGAGATCGATGAAAAATGGTTCGTTCATGACACTGTGTGTGTGTGTGTGTGTGTGTGTGTGTGTGTGTGTGTGTGTGTGTGTGTGTGACCCCGCCCTCAGCCCCTCCTGTCACACACTGCAGCGCTCTGGTCTTTTTTAGGCAGGCAAACGTAGACTCTGACTCCTGAGGGTTGACCTCTGTGACCTCTGACACATTAAACACACTCGCCGCTGCAGGAGTGGCTTCATTCACTCCTGTAATCCACCAAATGTAGATAACGTAGAAAACACTGCTGTTGAAGACGTCAGGTAGATGTGATGTCAGGTGGAGGATGTGACGTCAGGTGGTTGATGTGACGTCAGGTGAGTGATGTGACGTCAGATGAGTGATGTGATGTCAGATGAGTGATGTGACGTCAGGTGAGTGATGTGACGTCAGGTGAGTGGTGTGACGTCAGGTGGAGGATGTGACGTCAGGTGAGTGATGTGACGTCAGGTGGAGGATGTGACGTCAGGTGGAGGATGTGACGTCAGGTGAGTGATGTGACGTCAGGTGGAGGATGTGACGTCAGGTGAGTGATGTGACGTCAGGTGAGTGATGTGACGTCAGGTGAGTGGTGTGACGTCAGGTGAGTGGTGTGACGTCAGGTGAGTGATGTGACGTCAGTTGGAGGATGTGACGTCAGGTGAGTGATGTGACGTCAGGTGAGTGGTGTGACGTCAGATAGAGGTGATCGATGCTTTTTCTTAAACTTTCTCTTCCATCAATCTTTTTGTTCTTTTTAACATGTTTGTCCTGAGAGACTTCCCATTCAGTCCTCTTGTGCCTACCTGTATCACAGGTGTTTGATCAGGTGCGCTGATGATTCTGAACCAGCAGCTGCTCTGAACTGTCATATCTATCATTAATGTTCTTACACTTCAGGCTTTCCATGCGTGCTCGGCAGCATTGCCTTCATTATGTAAGAGACATGACATCAAACACAGGCTGGATTTGTCTTGGAAGTGTTGCAACCTTGTCGTTCATTCATATTTTAGGCTCTCGGTTGATGCTGAGATCTAAAATGACTTTTAATGAGCAGGAAAGAGGCTCACAGCTGGATGTTATGAGAACTGAACCTGAGACCTTCTGGCTGCAGGATGCTCTGAGTCTGGGCAGGCTGGACTCGCTGGTTAATAAAACTGACTTTAGTTTATGAACTGGTGTAGAAAGCGGAGAGCTTGTGGCAGACGATTATAACTTCATTCACTTAAATGACTTAATTTCCCCGGCGTGGGAAAGTTTATCTTATCTTATCTTACAAGTATGAGTACTTCAGCAAACAGCAAAAGGCCCCGAAGCGAGGCGTTTTACTCCCAGTCTGATCTGGTGAAGCTTCCACGCTGAACGTAAATCAACATGAAGCAGCTTCCGCTCGTGTTCGTGTGACTGAATGCAGGATTTAACAGGAAAAGCAGCACTTTGATACTTGAAACGTTCTTTAATTCCTGGACAAACAAACCCTGATTGTTGTTTTGCAGACGGCGTCTCTTCTGACTGAGTAACAGGAGCCGTCGAGGTCTTTAACCTCATAATACGGTTTGTTAGCTCTTGATTCAATTTGCCAATTAGGGGTGATTTTCCAATCGCCGCTCGTCCTGCAGGCTGGATGAGCGCCAGCCTTTGTCCTGAGTATTTACCAGAACTGCTGTCCCATCGGGCCGTTTGTCTTCATCTTTTGTCTGTCCCTGAATCGAGTCCAGACTCTGTGAGACGAGGTTCTCGGCTGTCGCTTCTCGTACTGTAACTTCTGACCACAAATGATTTACAGATGGAGAGTATGGACAGAAAGTGAATGGACAGGGTGACGTCTGACAGGCTGTGGTGTAAATGTAAAGTATTTGTCCTCCATGTAGATTTCATCTGCATTTCCCAGAATGCCTTTCTAAACGAGGATGTCTTATGGTGTTTTTCAGGCGTGGTGAACCTTCCCTTAAAACAATATCGGCTCAATGAATCGATCGAACGCACCGATGGACGCAGGTTTCATGTGGTTAACTCACACAAAGATGCCATTTTAAGAGGATCAGTTAAAACGTTCTCGTGGGGTCAGGGGGGTCGAGGGCTCCGGCTCTCCACCGACAGGTCAACAGCGTCGTTGACCCGGTAAATCTGGGCAATTAGACCAATCACAGCACAGCGGCTGTTTGGATGGCGGAGGTGGGTCGAGTGTGAGGCCGGGGAGTCGGGTCGACGCTGACTGAATATTTATGCCATTTGGTGGACGCTTTCGTCCAGAGCTGCTCTTTAGAGAGCAGGCAGAAGGATAAATAGAAAAGTTACAGTCAGTAAATGTAAATAACCACTAATATGGACGATACATCGATCATATTTCCAGAAAATGATCCTTTTTGTCATTAAAACACGAGATGCTCCTAAATTTTTTACTTTATCTAAATTTGATGCCACTTATAACAGAGAATATTGTGAATTTGCACGGCACAGGTGATTAATAAGGAAAGAAAATAACCTTTGCAGGTATTGAAAATGCAGTAGAGGTGGAGTTTTGTGCCACAGTGTCTCCTCTTGTGTTACCTCTTCACGGTTTCCCACAGCGGCCCTGCATCCGACCCTCATTACATCCTCTGCTGCAGAACGTTATTGCCGGCTTTATCTTCATCCTCCCCATAAATGCTCTCGCTGACTCCATTCGTCATTCGGGCTGCTTTCATTTTAAGCAAACGGGCTCGTAGGCTCTCCGAAATTCACAGAGCTCATGAGAGTAGATATTTCTCTCTGTCCAGCTTTTTCCTTCCTGGTACAGTGCAACAGATGGACTCTTCTCTCATTCTGATATTCTAACCAGCGATCACTGGTCATATTAAAACAGTGGAGTGTATGTGGAACTGCATGTCTTTTGGGGTCAATTAGAATGTGGATGTCTCAGTTTCTAAGGTTTCCTCGGTTAAATAAATGTTTAGAAGTGGTGACTCAGAGGTAAACAGTTGACTCTGTGGCAGCGGGACACGTGATTTTCATCAGTTGTGAAACATAGCTTAAACATCTGTTGGTGAAAGTAAGACGACTGAAGAAGAATTAACATTCAGTGCTCGTGAGTGCGGAGGGTGGAGGTCAGGCATTAACGGTGGGGTTGCTGGCTCGATTCCGGCCTCCTTTGCCCACAAGGTGTTTGTTTTGGACAAAAGCCGGAGTGAGCGAATGTGAAGCAGAACGTAAACAGACGAGCTCCAAAGCATCTGACTGACTCCGCCTTCGTTAGTGGCCTTGTTCGCCTGTCTCCGTCCTAATGAGCGGGTCAGACAGATGTGAGTGCACATCTGTCTTTAAAAACCCTAAATGCTGAGGGTTACCCCGGCTGACGGCGCGGAGACCACCACCGAGCCGCTGCCTGGTCTGGAGAGGCTCCGAGCAGCAGGTCTGAGGGGCAAAAAGTGGAACACAACAGGTGCTGCGTGCCTGAACAAGAACTCATTCCAGTTAATCATCGTGTCGTATTAGAACGATCCACAGTTTGACTCAACGGAGCAAAGCAAATACGCTTTAAAGTTTCGTCCAAAATGAAGCTGGGAACAGTTTTATTACACTCCGTCTTGTCCCTTGTGCGATGAAAATCAATTCATTCAGGTTTTATTTTGCATGTGTGACAAATATCCTAATAACAAGATAATGTCACATTTGTTGTTCTGCCCCGCTCATCATTGATGTGACGGGTCATTAAATGGTGTCTACGATTCTTACAGGCTCAAACTGAATAAAATGTCCTTTATATTTTAAGAAAAGTTCACATTTTCTTTCCAAGTAACCATGAGACATCATCATGAGTCAATTTGGTTGAACTGTAGAAGCAAACCGTCATTTTATTGCTGACGTCGGTGGAAAACCAGCAGCCATCCATCGTTAGCTTAAACCTGCTAACAGCACAGCCTCCTGCAAAGTCAAATGAGCAGATGCTAACGGCAGATCAGAGCTCAGCGCCCGTCACTTCCTTCTCTGTTCACCTCCCCGCTCCGGCAGAACCAGCGTTTCAGCCTGCGCTCCTTCACCAGGTGACAGCGAAGGCGAAGCGACGTCCCTGCAGGCGACAGAAATGAGGATCTGCAGCTGAAAACGGTGTTTCCGTCGCATCCTGACACTGACAGCTCGGCTGTGATTAGAACTGAATCTGCAGCTCCGGGGTGAAGGGAGCCTGAGTGGCGTTTGACAGACGCCGTCATTAAGACGTTTTCTATGTAAATCCCCTTCACAGGGCTGTAAGTAAGCACCGAGCCTCTGCAGTTGTTTTGCGTGTGCAGCCAGACGCTCGGCCTCATCCGGCAGCTCTGGATGGGAGGATTTCTTCCAGCGTACAGAGGCTGGACCGCACGTGGAAAAGGTCACAGGTTCAAACCCCTCCAGCCTCATTCATGTCCAGCCAGTCTGAGTAAAAGCACGGCTAATATCCCAGAAAGCAGCAGGCGCATTCAATAATTAGACTTTAAACATTTCTCTGTTGCAGCGAGGTTAGAAATGAGCAGTTTGCTTGATTTGAAGGGGAGCTGTTAAAATATTCTTTTTAGTAGACGTATCGTAAAATCAACGTAGTTATAAACACAGACACCCTCGATATTAAAGGCGCTAACAGCCTGCAGTCACAGCAAAGCAACAAATACGTCAATGAATTTACAGTTCTTCAATAATTTAGTAACACGATGAATAAAAAATATTTGTTAAATCTCGCTTGAAAGGGCTTTAATTTGACTCAGGGATTCAAACCGGCAACCCTCGGGTCACACGGCCGCCTCCTCGCTGAGCCGTTCTGCACAGACAGACGGACAGACAGACACGTTCGCTAATTGCAGTTTTAATTTTTTGCCCTCTCTGCAGCACGTACAGCTCTCGTCTTCACGCTCAGCTCGTTATCTTCATTATTAATTAATGAGCTGGTGATTAACCCCCTCTGTGTGTGTGTGTGTGTGTGTGTGTGTGTGTGCGTGCGTGTGTGTGTGAAAAATACGCCATGTGGAAGGCGGGTCAGTATAATCACTGTTTCATTGGCGTGGCAGAGCGACGTGGTTAACTCAATGAGGAGAAAAGGAAGGAAGGAAGGAAACGTTGAAACATTTCCTTAGATCCCTCTTCCCATCTTTGCTTCCTTCTACGCTTCCTTGCCACCTTCCTCCCTTCTCTGCCTTGTTTCCTTCTTTCTCTCCCTGACATCTCACCTCCTCACCTCAAATCTCCCTCTCTTCCATTATCCTTACAGCCTTTACATCCTTCCACCCTTACTCCTTTGTCTCCTTCCATCCTTTCTGACTAATCTGCATCCGTCCCTCTCCACATCCTTCTTCTCATCCTCTTATGCATCCTTCAGTGCTCCCACCCAATCCTTTTACCATCCTTCCTCACTCCATCCTCCCCTCATCCTTACATCCTTTTCATTTTCTTCTTTTCATCATTTGCTTCCTTTCACATTCCCTTACTTCCAAACTCCTCTCAGACTTTCTTTCCTCATCCTTCTCTGTCCCTTTTACGTCTTTCTTCACTTCCTCCCATCCCTCCCTTCTCCCCCTGTACCTGGCCATTTTTAATTCCCTACATCCTCTTTCCCACCATCCTTTGCTTCTTTCCATCCTTCCTACCTTTCCTTCCCTCACTCTCTTCTCACTTTGACTTTTATCCTTCTTTCTTTCTCACTTCCTTCCACCACTCTACTCATATTGAGGTTTTTAAATGCCTTGCTCAAGGGCAAGTGTCAAGGTTAAGGACACATTGACTGCAGTGGGAATTGAACCTGCAGCATCTGACTTTGCAGTATGTGAGCAGAGGTGGATCAGATCACATGGCTCGTCCTCCTGTGTGTTTGGGCGTGCGTGCGCATCCGGGTGTGTGTGTGTGTGTGTGTGAGGGTGTGTGTGTGTGTGTGTGTGTGTGTGTGTGTATAGTGACTTTGCGGTTGTTGGTCAGGGACGCAGTCAGTCAGGGGGAAAGAATCTGTATACTGATACACACACACACACACACACACACACACACTTTCAGCTGTTCAATTTTACATAATCATTCAAAGACACACACACCCACACACACACCTGGACTCACACACCTGTCAGGTGTGTGTGTGTGTGTGTGTGTGTGTGTGTGTGTGTGTGTCTGTGTCTGTGTGTAGACTGGAGTTTACATTTGTAGCTCTTATGTGTTGCTCAGTGGCATGTGGGAAGTAGTCGTAGTTGTAGTATGCAGAACCACGAAGGCAGATAGCTGTGAACACACACACACACACACACGCACACACACACACAGATGCTAAATGCTGTGTTATTAATAGAAGTGTCAGGGTGACACAGTGATCCCACATGGCAGAGGCATTCCTCCTCTCTGATATCAGCACACACACACTCACACACGCACTTCAACTCAGCATTTTACACTGAGAGAAGTGTGTAAGTGTGTGTGTGTTTGTGTGTACTTAAGATACCTGATTGACCAGTTTGTCGAGTGGAGCAGAACGTGTTTTACCTTTATCTCACTGCTTCTGTGACCAGATTAATGAAGATCAATCAAACCGCAGGCGCCTGTCGCGTAGATTATACCTCAGTCCAGCACTTTTATGGCTCTAAACACTGTGCATGATCCTCAGTTGGCCTTACGATTGAAAAGACGGCAATGAGTTCATCTCAAATTAACCCAAAATATGGAATTTAATTGATATAAACTGCTGATTATTCTCCTGTGAGGTGCAGCTTTTAGCGTTAGCTCTCCCTTAGCGGTAGAATTTGATGTTTCTCAGGCTTACTTTCCTTGGTTGACTCTCTTTAGGTTTCAATTAGGGATGCACATTTTGGATTTTTTTTATGACCGTTAACCGACGCCCTTTAACGATTAATAACCGTTAACCGATAAGATTTAAATGCCCTTCCATGCTGCCATTCCGACATTCCGTCATTCCGATATACCACCATTTAGACATATCACCATCCCGAAATACCGCTATTCCGACACACAAACGTCCCACCATTCCGACAAGGCTTTCCATGTAAGGAAAGGTTGGAATCAGAGAGTCACTGACTCGGCGCCGTCCGGTGCTGAACTGCAGATTTACAGTGACGGCAAATAGTTAGATTACTCATCTAAAATGTAAAAAAAAAAAAAACTACAAGCTTTAGATATAATTAACAGTACTGTAGGCTTCAATCGTCTGCTATTACTTTTTAAATTATGTCGAGAGCGAGCGCGCTGGTGATTTCTTTAATTGTGTGTTCTGCTTCATTTCCAAAATAAAGTTTGAGCTTCTGAAATCTGATTTTTAAACAGTTCTGATGGAGCTCAATGTTTATCTGGATGATGCGGCTTCATTCCGAACAATTTTACTGTAAACCTGGACGACCAGCGACGTGTCTGGAGATAAAAAAAATATTATTCAATGTAATGTGTGTTTTGTGCGTAACTGCATACACTGATGGGCAAAATGTCTTTTTCCACCATTGAACAGATTTTTTCCGTTATCTTCTCAAACCGCCACGCGTCACACTTTCTCCCGGCCATCATGGAGGGCAAAGTTCGCTGCGATGGTCCTCCATCGTCTGATGCTGGATGCTTGTTTCTTAAGTGGTACTGCATTGTACTCGTACTGCTGGAGTATTTCAGTGCTGTACCGCATAATTTGCAAATGACCTCCTCCCCTTTCCGGTCGAAATTGTCCCACACAGAACTCCTTTTTGCTCTCTTCATCTTCGCTGTAAAGTGGGCTGTGATGGAAAGCACGTGATGGCATGTGTTGCACCTGTCGACACGCCCCCATGAGTTGATTGAATTACGTAGCTTAAAAACAAAATTGACCGTTAGTATTAATCGGTTAGAGTTACTGTTATCGGTTAACGGTTAAACGGTTAACCATGTGCATCCCTAGTTTCAATGCATTCAGTCTTACATGTCCATCCAACCATTTACCATCAGGCCGTCCTACGGGCTGATCGTGCCGCATGTCCGTGGATTCATCCGGAGGCCGAGTCAAGCTCCTCAGCTGGGACGCCAAGCTGTGATTTCCAAAAGAACAAACACACGCCGCGGATTCATCGGACAGGACTCCCGACTGTTCTTGGGACTGACACAGTCCGTAGCTGCAGGGTTCTGGCGATTCTCTGGACACTGGCAGAGGCTGAAACATGTGACTCAGCGACTCGTCAGAGCCGGCTCTGTGTTCTCCCAGCAGCCTCGGGGAGCAGCGCATCTCACAGCCAAGACCTGAGACACACACACTGGGTTTCAATCCAAAAACAAGATATTCACCCACTTACAAGACACAAACACTCAGAGATCGTCCTGCAGCATGTCAAAGAAGACATTAAAGTTTGACGCAGCGGCCTTATTAGCTTTGGTGTAGTGGACCGGTTTTTGCCAGACCAGGATCCGGTGCAGAACGCGGTGGGTTGTGTTCAGCACTCACAGTCGAAATGAGAGATGACACACGGTTCACGCCTTCTGCTGACGTGCTTGTCTTTCTGCACCGGACCATGTGTGCACTGCAGAGAAGACCAGTTGTCCGTTGGCATGGTGAGAGTGGCGTGTGTGTGTGTGTGTCTGGATGGGTTTCCATGAAGCCGGAGGGAGCAGAAAGCCGCGGCCTACATACTGTGTGCTCTCTGCTGTCATTATTACAATAACGGCTCGGGTACGAGACTGTTTCTCTGCACGTTGCTCTGAAAGCTCGCAGCGGTCTAACCGTTCACATCAACACAACAGATGCTCTCTTTGAATCCAACAACGTCCGGCTCTTGTGTTACAGTGTAAGCCTATTATTTTAAGAGCATTATGGCAAGTTTAGCAAGTTTCAATCCGTCCATCTGCAGTGTGTCTATCTGAGTTTTACCACGCTGACATCACATCCTACAGACCATTAACAGCCGAGTGAGGGAAAAATGAATATCTGCGTCTTAATTCTGAGTCTGAATATCTGACATGCTGGTGAAAAAACTACTGAAAAATCAGAATGGAAACGGTAGTGAAATGGCTGCAAAGCAGTAAAACCAGGCATGAAATGTCATCATTTTAGGAAAAAAGCCTTTGGTGCTGTCAGTTATTTGAGGGCACAGACGTCCAAAGGCAGCGCAGCAAGGCCATCAGGGATTAGTAGTTTCGTCTTGATGCTTTTCATCAGGTGTGACTGCAGGACTCGCGCTGTGGATAACCAGCTTTGGATAATGTGTGAACGCTCCCAAGTCCAAATTTTTCCCCTGTTCGCCGACGTCTTGTCGGTCGGCTCCGGAAGCACCTGAAACCAGTTTTTTGTCTCGGCCCATGTCACGTGTTTTTCTAACGTGGAGGAAATGAAGTCATGAAACATCAGTGAGACGCACGATGTCATGTAGGAAGAGAGGTTAAAATGCCAGAGAAATCAAGTCTGTGGTCCCAAAACCGACCGGCTTCAAGAGCTGCAGAACCTGAGTCATTATGCAGCTGCAGCCTTTAGGAATCGAGCAGCTGAATCCTGAACAGACAATTAACCCTTTAAACCAGAAATCCTCAAGTGGTTTCTTGTCATGCAGATAGTCTGGGATTTATTTTCTGAGGTTTTCGGATATTTGTCAGTTTACCTTCACCCTTGTGCGATAGGTTTGAATGGAAGGTCTTTGTGGCCGTCAGACGTTTCAAACAAGGTCTACCTGTTTCCATGAGAAACAAAACTTTCTAAAGGGAGTACTTCTTTGGTGGAAAGTAGTTTCAGTGAAAACTCTTCACAGTGAGGTGGTGACTCTTTGATATATAGTTTGTCGTGTTCACTCGGGGTTCCTCTCCACAGTAAATGGAAAAGTGGCTCTGCACACTATAATCACATGTCCGGGCTTTCATAATCACTCCCATGTGATGTTTCAAGTGAAGACATTCGCTTTGACTTGTAAATGCGCACACGTCTTGTGGAAATCCCCCTAATTCATGATGACGAGATGATTCGAGTGCACGTTCAGCAGGCGCACGCGCTCCCTGTGTGGTTATGTCAGGGTTAAAAACAAATGAGCGGAGTGTGTGTGGCTGAGAAAGGTGTAGTTAATAAGTACATTTGTCGCTGATGCCAGAACCCGGTTGAGATAACGGCGTAGAGCTCGTAGACCTCGAGGGATGTTTGGCTGCAGTCCTCGTGCACTTTGTTGATTCCCCCCCCACAGGAAACATGCATATCACTGTATCATAATTAACTGAGCGCTAATTCCCTCTCTGGCGGCCTCAGCGTGCGCTATATGGGTTACGCTGTGACCCAGAGCTGTGATAATTTATTTCATATTCATATTTTAATTAATGCTGCCTCAGTTGGTGCTTTGATTGATGTGTTACCGCTTGCTGGGATGTTTAATGGCCACAAACCTCCGTGGAGAGCGGCCGTTCAGCCGGTGCTGCCGCTGCTGGCATCACCGCGTCGGCAGCGTCACCAAGACACGTCCAGGTGCTTCTATTTGACTTCGAGTTGACCATAAACGATGAGTTTTCACTGATTTTTCTTTGTGAAAGCTCTTACGTAATCCCAACAATCTGGAACATTCCTGCTCTTTTTCAATGAAATCCAAGTGGATTCCACGGCAGCGCTGCAGGGCTGTCTTTGGACAGATGCATTAATGTGCCAAGTGTACTTTAGTATTTAAGGAATGCGTCTTTTCTCCATTACAGTGGAGCCATTTCTGCACCAGGGTCAGCTGGTTCATAGCTGAGTCTCCTGTCTGTAACAGCAGGAAACTGGTTAACCTGCACTTCATGAGGGCTCATGGTTTGACTCTCTCATCGCTCTTTGTTTTGCTTTTATGGCACATTTACTGTAGAGCCTCAGTTTTCTCATCAGTTCTTGTGGGCTCATAAACCATAGGCTACCTCCTCAGCACCAGGGTGAGCGACCAGCTAACGGACAAAGTTGACCAATTAGTGGTTCGAGAGCCAGAATGTTTCTCAGTCACTGGTGGAGACCAAACCAGAGTGTAAAGGAGAGTGAATACTGGATGATGTTACTGAATGTGGAAGTAGAAGCTGTTTGCTAGCAAGTTAGCCATAAAAACTGTATTTGCCAGAGGTACTGTATGTGTTATCTATTAGCTTGTTGTGCTGTTTGTCTGCCCCCTTGTGGCCAAAAATTAATCAATGCAGCTTTAAAAAAAAGAAACTGTTCATTGCCTGCTTCTTATATTTGTATGACAGTTTGATCAATAATCTTGACACCACTTTCTTTCAACAACAACAAGCTAATATCAGTCAATTTATCGCTCCAGCTCTGCATTGTACTTCTTTAATACTTCGCTTTAAGGCTTATTTATTGAATTTACAGGGCATTAAACTTATTTGAATAAATCTTTTAGCGTATCAAAACACTTGATTTGTACTGTAACTTCGGGAAGTGCTCATCTCCCAATGCGCTTGGACGATATTAAGATAAATAACATAAATGTATCTACTGTACACCATTATGTGACGTTTTAACATCTCTCATTGCGTCATTGGTTGTTCAAACGTTTCGGGGTGAAGTCACGAACAGTGCAATGTGAGCAGTTCTGCATTAGTGTATTAGTATATTACTAAAAATACACATAAAGCCATCCTCTGTTCTTTTTTGTCTGGGTGGAAACTCCACAAAAATGAGTCATTTTCAGCTTTTCTGGAGCAAATCTTTGACCGCGATGTCGTGGCTGAAGAAAGCTATTGAATTAATTGGATTTCCATCAGTGTGAATGACCGCGGTGGAGGAAAACTGTGACCAGGCGTTGATCTGGATTAGCATGGTGTAAGCGTGGCGGGCCCTCATTCACATAAAAACCTTTGAGGCCTCAGTGTCGGCTCAGGTAATTGCTTTGGAAAGTGAAGAGGTGAGACTGTGTTACTTCATGACTGAGTGACTTCGGAGGCTCTGGAGCTGCTCACCGGCCTGAAAATGAGGAATTTGATATTTGGCCTCAACTCTCGGTGTCTTACTTTAAAATGTTTTCTGAAACTGATGATTTCTCCAACACCTGTCAAGTAAAAGTTTTTAATTTCCGTCAGCCTCGTAACTGTTTCATTCACATCTGGGGAGTCTGGACTACCGTGTGGGGGTGCTTTACCAGAGTCTGCTTTAAATGCCATTTAATGTGTTGTTGCAGGAGTGCAGTTTAAAGCCAGTTGTACCTCTCTGAACCCAGTGACATGCTCACTCCTGCTTCCTATGCAAAGGCTAATAAATACTGAAGAACACACACATGGCCACAATAGCCTTCGTGCACACACACCCCATAGAAAGAAGTATTTTAACAATTCCAAATACACGAGAAGACAATGAAAACATTGTCTTGTGTTTCCTCGCTCGCATTAGCCTTTGCTGCACCTCGCTTACAAACGGTTGTATGAATATGTAGAACTTTCTAACTGCTCACCTAATGCAATTTTAATCCTTCATTTATCTGCAAGGGCTGTAAAGTTTTTTACTGGAGCACATAATCTTTGGAAGTGCAGATTTATAATCAAACCCCGTCTCCTAAAAATCAGCTTTATAGACTACTAAATGGTTTTTGCCAAAAGCATTCAGGAGGAAACTTAATTTGCTGTCTGGTTTCTGTTCACTGGCTGTGCTTTTTTCAACCTCTTTTTCTTCTAACCGCTCAAAACATGCCTCTTTGATTCCTCAGTTTTGGGAATATGAAGCATTTTAAGCCATTCGTTCATCGTTGTTGGGGAACACCTTCACAAAGACGTGAAGAAGCCAGTGAATCTGACCAAGCATCACTGCCAACGTTTGATAAATGACTCTTTCTCAGTGGACACATTTAAGACCACACGCATACAAACATACTGTATGTATAGTGTTTTGTCCTCTTGTTCACATGCAAACTGTGTGTTAAAACAGATTTTTTAAAAGCACTTCTTAATAGCAGATGCTGTTTGTGGAGTGTTTGGGAATCGATGATGCCGTCGCCTCATTTTGTGCATGCCAATCGATGCTTTACGTTATGAGCTTGAGCCTCAAACAATGGCGACGGTGCGTTGTTGGTTCGTTTGCTTGTGGCTCTCACCGATGTCAGTTCTTTCTTGGCACCACTAGGTGGAATCTTCTGTGGTTTTGGATAACTTCACGTAAGCTGAATAAGCTCAACATACAGGCTCAGGACGTTCTTCATTGGTGTTCGAGGTGTCGCTGAGGTAGACTTTATCGCCACCTGCTGGCCCGGCATGCCTCTTTGAATTTTTGGAATCATTTTTACGTTCCCGTGTGTATTTTGTTGTGGGCAGAATTTTAAATCAAGGATGCATACAGGTGTTGGACACGGCGTTATGAGCCCCCGCAGTCCAATGTGGGAGCCCTGCAGCAACTACTGGTACACAGTATAAAAGGGTTTAAAGCTCAGTTGGTGTTGAACCTGCTCGAAACATTTGCTGCATCCTAAAACACAATCATCTTAAAGTTGGTTAAAGCATCGTAATCTGTGCTCTGAGTCGAATTAACGTCTCTTTGGGAAAAAAAAGAGACGCGTCATCATTGTGCTGAAAGCACCGGTTGCACATGTTGATGTAACTTGCCCATATGCTTCTCCATCCTCCTGTTATACGTGCTCTTACATGCAGCGCTGCTAAAAGCTGCTTCGGTGACCCAGTTTCCTCATGAGGAAACTTCACAGGTCTGTTTTACTCACAGCTACATGGAAAAGTAAAGCGACAGACTGAGCTGGTTGTTCTGGGTACAATGGGAGAGCCAGGTGCATGGCTTCTGTTTGCCGTCCTCCTCTTTCAAGAGTCACATACGGCTTGTTGACTCAGTGATGTCAGTCTTTCAGCCGCTTGTACGGTTCAAATGAGATTAATGTTTGCGAGGGAAGACAAATATGTGCTATAGTTTGGTGGATTTCTGAACCCTGTGTGCTTTGATTAGATGCAGTGGATGGAAATGATTCAAATCATTAGCAGATTTATCCTTTTTGAAGGCTGCAGACATCATCGCTGCCGTTTGAAGTGGCTTTTTGTCTTTGCTTTCAGTGATTTTGTTGTATTTTTAAGGAAGTTTGAGGGAAGCCCTGCACAGTTTTTACACGCTGCTGTGCCTCTGCTCCGTCCTACCTCAGCTTTGCTGATATTTTGATGCCTGATGGAGATTTATGATGTTATCTCCACCGCGCAGAGGATCCAGGCAGTTTAAGTGCTCAGCGTCACATTTTCACATGCTGCATATCTCATCTTGCAATGAAACTCCTCTTTTGTTAATGTCATCACAAAAACTGCCGGCTGCACATCGTTCCCATCAGCGTTCTGCAGCACTTGCTTTCTGTTCCCTTTGTTCAGCTTTTTACCTCCGGATCCTCTGTCTGCCTCTCTCTCTCTGTGTGATTGATGCCTGACGGAGAAGCCAGACGGAGGCCGTACAGACTCGACTGCTCTGCGAGCTGCTATTGATTCTTTTTCACTTAAGCCATAATGAAGTATTGGTCAGCCTCAGTGAGTGTCAGCAGTGCTTAGCGAGGCAGCAGGTGAGAAGAGCCCCAAGACTCTAGACTTAATTACAGCTGGTCCTTGTGTGTTCGGCTCCTCTTTGAGCCTCTGTCATGACGTTAGTGTCACGGTGGCCAATTGATGACGACAGAGAGCTGCAGCTGAGGCTGAAACAAGAGAAGAAATAAGTAGATTCATATGATCAGTGGTGGAGGAAGTACTCAGATCCTTTACTTAAGCAGATGTATTAATACAACAATGTAAAAATACTCTTCTTGAAGTCATGTCCTCAAAAGTATTCTCATGCAAATATACTTAAAGTATCAAAAGTAAAAGTATTTGTTCTGCAGAAAGTTGGTCTACGAAACAAAGTTCTGTTTTCATTTTCAGACTTCTCTCTTTGCTTTTATGGTGAAATGTTGGATGGTTTAACGTCTTCTCTTATGCAGGAAATCTCAGAATCACAACTCATAGACATCTGAAAGTGAAGGGGTCCCACCTATTGTATTATATTGGAGATGTAATTAGTGATCATGGCTGTCAGATAAATGGAGTAGAAGGGGTAAAAAGTCCAATATTTGCCTTTGATCATTGGGATATTGTCCCCTTGTGCAAGGAAACGAACACCTTGTAACCTGTAACTTGTACCTAAAATGTTTTAAGAATAAATCTGCTAAATGACAGTCTTTAGGTCCGACAGATTTGAACCCATTTCTCCCTTAAGCCAATCAGCGAGCAGGTAGCGAACACGTATCAGAAACATCCCCAAGGCACGTGCACACATTGAAAACATATGCTTGTGGAAAACAGCTTGCATTATTTATTGTGTGGCGCCAACAACACGTGCCTCCCGACTGTCGCCTGATCCACAGGAAGCCATATGTTGACCCCTCCCGCTGTATGTTAGCGCTTTGTGTGCAGCTCTGTGGCACCAACCCTCTCGTACCTCATAGAAGCATTAAGATATAGTTTAACGACACACGTATCACACATGTTTGTTTAGATCAGCTGTGTTTTTGAAGGGATAGAGCAGTGGTGGACGTCAGCAGACTTTACTTTTCGAGACAGCTGAAAAGGTTTTCCATGTTGCGCGGCGCTGTGATGGAATCTTCTCGCGCTGGCGTCGGAGCGGCCTCACCTTTGGAAGAACTGTGGACAGCTGGAAGCTCCTCGGCGCAAAACAGGAAACGTCTGGATGAAATGATACGGCTGCATCAAAGGTCGCAGGCCGGGACTCCTCTCAGCCTGCTGACCCTCTTTTTAGCTGTCAGAACCAGAACTACCAACCAGCACCGACCCAGAGGCTGTTCCTGCCTCGTTAATGTGCTGCTATTATCCCGCCTGTGCTCGGTGGTGACAGGTGTGGTTAACTGGGCTGGTTGGATGGTTGTTCTGACTGGAGGTCTGTGGTGTTGCCTCTTGAGGTTGACACCACCAGTTTTTTTTTTTTGGGAGGGGGGGCACCAGGATAATGATTCATGAGCCTGTTGAGGACACTGCTGTAGCATCAGTGTGAATTTTGGGTTAACCTTTGACCTCCAGCTCACCTGCTGCTCGGACGTCGCGCTCATCTCGTTGCTAATGTTGGCTCTGACTGATTGGTGTTGGCTCGAGTTTCACTTCTTTGAAAGACGTCGGCTGCACTTAAAGTCACACCTCCTGTGGTTTGGAAATGATTTCGGGATTTCAAGATGAAAGCGGTTAATCGTTCAGCCTTACAGGTGTCAGATTGTGAATCTTTCAGCATGCGTGTGAACAGATGATCTGACTGTTTCTTCATTTCCTGAATTTCCTGACGAAGCAGAAGTAGAAGAAGTTGAGGATTTGTCTCTGCCGGTCATTTCCTCTTTTAATACGTGACAAAATCTCACTTTTGCTCTTGTGACAGTTGCAGAAATGAAAACATAAAGGTCCAGTGTAGGATTTAACCCGCTGAATACCCGTCGTGTCAGCCCTCCTTTTCCAAGCATGCAGGAATAAAATGCGGAAAGCTTGTGTTTGTGTTTGGTTTGTCCATTCTGGGCTGCTGTAGAAACAGATGGTGCAACATGACTCGCTGCCTCTGTAGATATAAAGTGCTCATTTTAAGGTGACGAAAACACAATGATTCTTATTTTCAGGAGATTAAACACTAACGAAAACATACTTATTCATATTATGACGCTCCTAAATCCTACAAATTGGACCTTTAAGGCACCATGCGGCTCATTTTAACGCCTCAGCTACACGTCGTGTGTACTGTACATTACTGCTGTATTCACGGTATTTCAGGTTTCACCTGTAGTTTTCCATTCATTTCATGAATAGAAGTCTGCACTCTTCAGTCACGTGGCCGTAAGCTAAAGCTAAAGATCTGGGCGTTTTCTTCGTCCTTCAGAGGAAATTAGCTGAAAACCAACTGGTTTATTTTCTGTTTGCTAAAAAAAAATCAAGGCTCTCCATCTGTGCTCTTCCTCCTCCTTCCTCATCCTCACCTGTCATTCCCAGCAGGAGCCTGCACACACTGCACAGTGGATTACAGATTGTGACACTGTTGTGCCTGCTGACACATCCATGCCTTTGCATACCAAGACACGTGCGTGTGTGTGTGTGTGTGTGTGTGTGTGTGTGTGTGTGTGTGTGTGTGTGTGTGTGTGTGTTTGAGGACAACATGCCACATTGAATCTGAGCAATTTGCTGCACAAATATTTGTCAGATTACAAATCACACACAAAGCAGTGGCATCTCTACTGGACACACAAGCATCACTGTGTGCCAGCTACAGTATGAAAGAGTTGTATGTCGTTCTTTTGTTGAATGCAGCTAACCGTGAAATTCATCATCAGTTGTTTTCTTGGTTCACAGATTAATGGCTTAGTATAAAAAAAGTCAGAAAACTCAAGGTGACATTCTCAAAAAGATACTGAAGTTTTTATTTTTATGAAGTCGAGTCAGTGTTATTCATAGAAACAGAGCTCTCAGAGTCCTTACGTCAAACTTAGACATTTCAACGCAAATGGGAAATCTGGAAATACATAAATATTTCATCACTGACCGAAGCAAAGCCGCTGGTTCATCCGAAAACAGCCTGGAAGGCTGGTGGAGAACTTCACTCGACGGTCAGGAAACGTGGAGAGATGTCATGCAACGAGGGCCCGCGGTTGAACTGGCGACTTTGTGATTACGTGGCGTGCGTCTGAGACCGCAAAGCCACAAGGACACCACGAGAACTTTTGTCATTCATTTAGATCACAGGAACAGCACACGGACTTGTTTGAGCTAAATTTAGGAAGTGAATCTCTGAATCTAAGCATCTGTGACCTGGAAAACTAAAGACATGAGTTATTTGTCTTTTCTCAGAGACGGGTCTGCTGCGAGGATCAAACCTGTTGCTCTCTGGTGACGAAACCAGCAGGACTCCACTCCACCTTAAATCCAGCGAAACGTCTCTGCTGGTTTGCTTGGAGGAGATTTAGATCCGAGCACACTGCCCATAAATGGACACGACACACTGAAAGGAGAGGGTGGAAGGGGGGAACAGATGAGAGGAAAGCAGGGAAAGAGGTGCATGAAGAGTGCAAAGGGAGGGAGAACGAGCTCGAGGAAACGTGAGAAACGTAGAGAGAAAGGGGGGGAGTTCAAAAAAGACAAAAATAGGAGAGGAAGGAATGCCAAAGGAAACGAAGGAGAAGAAGAGAGCGAGCGAGCGAGGGGGGAAAGCGACCTGTTAGCCAACCCAAACACAGGAAACGGCGAAGTTTTAACAGCGGCAGAGATCCCCTGACAGCCTGCAGACTCTCCTGAAGTGAACCGAGGTTCGTTTGTTGCTCCTGGGTCAGCTTAGTGACCCCAGCAGGCTCCCATCAAAACCCCCGACCAAGTTCAGCCTGATATGAGGCCCAGTCAGCCAGAACGACGAGCAGGTGACAGACATCTACGGTCAGAGCCGTCAGCCATCATCCTCAGGTGGCGTTAGCTCCAGGCAGGTGTGTCTGCAGTGACTCCTCCCTTCATGAACGTTGGAGGGTTTTTTAGAGAGCTGCTGAGTCAGCGTTATGGTTACATGGCGTTCTATCGAGAGGTGTGTCAAATATTCAGTCTACCTTTGTTGATGAAGCACTGCGTGAACAGAACGCAGCCCTCGTCTTTCATTTGGCAGGATAAAACTTTTAGTTTAGCTCTTCGGTATGACGCCATAACTTCGGGTTGTGTCGGCTGTGCAGCAGTGTCTGTGTTTCTGTACCCACTCTATGACAAGAGCGCCAGCTGCTCTTAGAAGTGAGACACTGAGCTCAGGTCAGCTGAGGTTTTAGTGTTTTAATGGCACTTTTAAACAACTCAACTGGGTTAGGAAGTGGAACAATGTCCTGGAAAGCACCGAGGACACGATATGAGTGTGGCTGTCTCTGTGAGTGTGTGTGTGCATATATTGTATTTAATACAGTATGTGGATCTATCTGACTGTGTGCGCGTGAGTGCTCGTAAGTGACTGCACAGGCTGCATCTTAGTGTGTTTTCACGCAGTGGGACACTGCTTTGGGACATTTCCTGCGCTAGGTGTATGTATGCACATGTCTCTGTGTGTGCGTGTGTGTGTGGCCAGACGGGCCCTGTCACCCTGAGCGGCGTGCGAGGTGACACGACAGATTTGGATCAGCGGGGAGGCCGACCGCTGCAACTGTGCCACGGTTGAATAATGCAGCAGGTCTAATTCACACACACCTGAATTATAGAGAGACGGAGCCACCGTGTTTCCAGGGAGCGTTTTCCTCGCGACACGGTCTCCGTCTGAGGACTTCAAGCCAGACGCCAGCAGAGACGGCAGCCCTTCAGACAGTCTGCAGGTCAGGCAGGAGCGACGGCGAGCTGACGGATAGACCTTTACCGACGCGCTGTCGCTTTGCAGGTAAATGGATGAAACCATTACATCATCACATCGACAGCACGCAGCGCTGATTATTACACCAAGTCAGAGGTTTCTGCAATCAGACAAACCAGAGCTGCAACAATTCCTCGATTTCCAGAATTTTCTCCTCAAATGTCACAAAATTTTCTGCTTTTCTTTGTCTTACGTGATCGTAAACTGAATGTATTTGTAGTTTTGGGTTGTGAATCGGACTAAATGAGACGTTTGAAGACGTCACTTTGGCTTGTGGAAATTATTCTGGCCATTTTTTCGCTATTTGCTGCCTTTTTGTTGGCAAAACGATTAATTCATTAATAAAGGAAATAATGTCTATGGGGAATGTGGTCTCTGGAGAATCTGTTATGTTAGCAGTGATTTGAGACGGATGCTAGTGCCTTCAAAACGCTCTGATTTGAATGAGTCATGAGAAGTTTAACGTCAGTCTTTATGAATCTTCGCTCTTTCAAAGGCATTTCCTCACTTTTTTATCAGCATCGCGGACGCAGCGCCTCCAGCCCTGCACGCTTCCCACTGCCCTTTCCTCCCCTCACACGTTCACAGAGTGACAGCCGCAGATAAGAACTCTTAAAGGTCTTCTGTGTGTGTGTGTGTGTGTGTGTGTGTGTGTGTGTGTGGTCCAGACTGACTTATTTCAGCTGCCACCTGGTTTGAGTGTGCGCACTCCCTCAGCTGCACTTCAGGCCGTGTTGAGGTCGTGCTCAGTGTCACTTTAGCATCATTATTGCAGCAGAGGTCACATTTAGGACAATTTCTCCTTCACTGCTGCTGAAAATCATGTGAAGAAGGAAGTAAATAAAGGACAGGGCGGACGTCTTTTTCCAAATTTTCCAAAAGAATGTTTTATTTATCCAACTAAGTGGGAAAACAGTTGATTTGTGAGACATAGTGGCTTAAAAATTGTGAATGAGAGGAAGCTTTAACACCATGAGAACAATGACAGAGAGCTTCAAACTGTAAAATTCACCTCCCTACTGGATTTTACAAAAACTTAAGTTGTGAATTACGACTTCGGTGACAGATTAACGTGTTTAACGAGCTGCTAACCAGCATGTTAGCAGCTAATAACAGCTAATAGCTAAGACCAGGCATCACAGCTGACTGCGCTCCTGACATTAGATGTGACCAAGACATACGAGGTACATGAAATTACAAGATTAGAATATTTGATTTGAGAACAAAAACAAAAATCTTCCTATTTTCATTTTGTTTGTGTGCGTTAAAGGGAATAACAAATGCTTGAGTGCTCCTGCAGCTTGTTTATCCAGAGTGTGGTCTGGATGGGCGTGGACGGTGTCTGTCAGATATTGAGGCCAGACGGAGAAGCAGAGAAAGATGAATCCTCTAGAGGTCAAATGAAGGATGAAAGAGACGGCAGCATAAAGGTACAGACGCTGAGGAGGAAGCTCACAGTAGGTCAGGCTGGCAGAGAGAATGGTGAGGGGTCCCTGGTGTGGAGGCGAACCTGTTTCCGCAGCAGGAGGAGGGGAAGGGTCTGTGGACGGGATTCGTTCCAGCGTCTGTTAGTGCTGCTTTAGACGGCATGAAAGATTCATGTGGATGAAAAGGCTGGCTGCTCGTCTGATGGAGACGTCGGTGGTGCAGGGAGGAGCTGAGGTGGTGCAGGTCGACAGACTGACAGCACGTGGAGGAAAAGCCTGGAGGAGCGAATGATCTGCGTCAGGTTAGTTCAACAAGTCGCTCCGTGATGTATCCTGTTCCGTGTCGCCAACAGGCACCCTGTGGAGCTTTTGACCAGCGGTGGCGCTACTGAGCGCTGTTTTTAGGAGCTGGTTTGGTTTTCTGTCATGCGCTACGAGCACACGCTTACATGCATGTTTGCTAACTGCTGGCTGATCAAACATGGATGTAAACAGTGAAACTTTGATTATCTCTTAACCTCTGGTTCATCTTAGTACTCTTAAGGGATTTGGACCCTTAAAATCACACTTTTCCAGTGATTCAGATGTGGATCTGATGCACATCGGTTCACGTTGGTGGAATCCATGAACTTCCAGAGATTGCAACAAGTTTTTTTGACTCCTGTGGGATTTGGTTTATAATCTGTTGCCTGACCTTGACAATTAAATGACTGTAGAAAAAAGGTTTGGGAGGGAGTTCAGGCTGTCAGATTAAGGCCGAGCTGTAGTTGGTAAAATGGTCGCAGCTGTTCCTCGAGGTGGACGGCGGAGGAGGATTTGCACCAGTGTTTTACAGTAGTAAGCAGAGCGCTGCATTATCGGCATACCAGAAGTTCCTGCGTCAGTCTGTCATCACATTCCCGTCAGGGGGACCACCTGCCGAGGGGAAACCATGCGGAGGGAATAGGGCTGACTCCTCGTCTACGGGTTTATCCGTCCATCTTTCACTGGAGCAGCTCATGTTGTCGTTGCTGTCGTGATCAACATTAGTTCAACATGTCAACGTGTGCAGGCGGTTAACGAGTTATTATCTGTCCATCTGAACTCTCTGACCTTCAGGTTTGTTCCCTCATGTACGGCTTTTTTTTTTGCTTACTTACTCATACTTTGTGCACATGGGGGCTGTGTTCCCTGGTTTGTGCCTCAGTTCCAGTGAGGAGAAACCAGAGGAGCAGAGGCTGTAAATAGCAGCACACTCATGCCCGTGGCTTTGGAAAGAATTGTTCACTAATCACATATGGCTGTAGTGCGAAGGTGTCTGCATACTTTTGGCCATGAAGTGTATCCTGTCTGTCTTCCTGCTTCTTCACCTCCCTCTCAGACACTCTCCCTTATCTCTATTGGCTTCAGTGCTGCAGTGCTTGCTAATCGTGTCTGGTGTGACGGCGTGCTGGCAGCCAGGAGAGGAGGTACGGCTCCCTGTTAAAGGAGGTGTCCTCCTCCCATGATAACACCTCCACCTCTGGCCTGCTCCTCGAATTCTTATCTGGCCAAGAATAAGCAGCTGTCACCCTTTAGCTTCAAAAAAACAGATAAACTATGCAAACAGTTTAGCCTTGAGAGCCCTCACCTTGAGGATCAGCATCACACCTGAGGTTCACCAGACGCTCCACGTCCAAAAGAAGCAGCTTATACTTTAGCTTTTCGGGGATAAATGCGACTCTTTTTTGAGGACGCAGCAGCTAAGCTAATAATCTTAAAGAGCTGACACCTTCAGCTTTCTGTCATGCAGTAAACTACATGAAACAAACAGTTTAACCAGACAAAGCCAGATGATTAGGAACACCAAACATTTAGAAGCTAATTGTTAAGCTACTGAACACTAATGCCATTACCTCACCAAGCTACACTTGCTAATGCAAGCATGCATTAAGATATCAATCCAGGACTCCAGCTGTCAGTCAATTAACATTTCCCTTGCTGAAGAGGACCAGCTTTTTGTCATGTCATGCTATATGCTAACATGCTGTTTTGCTCTCCTTGATAGTGCTTTTCTTTCTCATGTTTTCTACAAACAAACAAACAACAACCACACAAACATTAAGCCTAAACAACGAGAAAAACACACCTACAAGCGCCGGTGTGATTATGGGATAAATAAATAGAACAAAACAGCATCAGACACCAAACAGTCACTCATGCTAACAAGGCCGTCGTTCCTGCAGGTTCAACCTTCAGGTGGTTTCTCAGCGCAGCTTCTCGCAGGCGACCTTGCCGGCGCTGTCGTAAATTGATTTTCTGCTCCGCTTCATTCCCTTCTGATGGCGGACGGCTTTAGATGGACAGATTTAGCCGCTAACGGCAGCTAGCAAGGCTAATCTCCCCCTCAGCCGCAAGCAGCCATCAGAATGCAGCAGGTATATCTGCTGCTTTCTGCTGTATCACACTGCTGCAGCTGAAGGAGAGAGAAGGTCGAGATAATGGGAACCAGGGGTTTATTTTTACACTCAATCGAGTTAAACTCATCGTATTGACCTTTATTATTTGCAGGATAGTTAATCCACCTGGTTATCGATATACCGTATCATGGATAAAACTCTTGATGGGTCTGCAGAGATTTATTCTACTCAGTAATGAGTAAAACATCAACCCAAACCACCTGCGTCATGCTCTAAACAGCAGAATTTCAGTACCTCTCGTCCACTAATGCTCTCTGCGGTTTTTTCTTCTTGCAGTGATTAACTCGCGTGGCTGAAGTGTCTAGCGAGTTATATTTAAATCTGTGTGATGTGAGCTGCAGTGATAAGTTAATTCAGGACAAAACCGGTGTATTAATCGTTCTGCTAACTTCACATTCAGACGGAGCTTCTTCCTGTCGCAGAATATGACTGATTTTTACAAGATTCATTACAACTTTTGCTGCGCCGGAGCCGCCAAGGCGCGGTCCTCGCCGGGTGAGCTCCTAACGGTCGAACAGTTAAATGAGAGAGTGTAATTAGAGTTGATGAGGAGGAGCAGAGGGGTTCATTTTATTCCTGCTGCATTTCACCCTTTCCAAATACTTTCCCTTTACTTTCTGCATCAAAACACTCACAAGTCATTTAAAATCCTCTCAGATTCTGCTTCGCTCTCTCTCTCCGCTGATGTCTGAAGTGTTGACGCTCTTTGCCAGGGTCGCGATCTGATTTGTCGACGTGACAGGAGGCTCAGATAGATAGAGTAAATATTGTAAACACTGGTGTCAGGCAGGGCATTTGTGCTGGATAACATCAACATGCCTCTTGGCTTATGAATTGTGCCTCGCTCTCAGAGCCAGAGCGAAACATACAGTGAAAAGCATCACTCCACTGCACACTCATACCGTGGAATACAGATTACTTTATGTGCTTTAAATAAGGGTGACTGTTGCAAAGCGGCCGCTTCAAACATTGACGACGCAGACGTCTCTTTGCATTTTAGTGACTTCATTTCAGTTGAAGTGAAAGTGAGTCCAGGTGTTTGTGCTCTCCTTGTGTCGGTGGCCATGCAGGGCTGATTTCCTTCCTCGAACTGACACTTGGCAGGAAAAGAGCAGGACCACAACATCACGTCAGCAGAAATCTGAAAGGCCAACAGTCAGATGTAAAGAATGAAAATACTGTATCACGTCACCACAGCCAAGTCTTTAGACTGGGCCGTCCTGGTCGGGATGACATTTGTTGCATGCCCCCAAACATGCTTAAAAACTCAGATACATCAGCCTGATGCTGGGTGAC
The DNA here is from genome assembly GCA_037975065.1 of Chaetodon trifasciatus. Taxonomy (NCBI): domain Eukaryota; kingdom Metazoa; phylum Chordata; class Actinopteri; order Chaetodontiformes; family Chaetodontidae; genus Chaetodon; species Chaetodon trifasciatus. Next base: position 66,650 of record JBBMOE010000080.1, read on the forward strand.
CTGCTGATAATGCTCACTGTTACGATCTGAACACAGCCCACCTTGTTTTCCTCTGGCAGAAGTGGCCATGACCATGAAGTTTCCTGATGCAGAAACGAAAAACACGCTCGCTTTGCATTGTGCTGTTCTTTGCCTTCCCTGTCTCATCAGACCCCTTCTTACTGACGTGTGTTCAGTCCTCTTTGCATGCTGTAGAGACGTGCTGTGCTGTGTTTGTATTATTTCTAATAGCCAGACTGAGATGAATAGAAATGGACTCTTCCTTTAAGAGTCATAACTCTTCAGCTGTTAGTGTGCGGTGTACCATCCTTGAAGGTGTCTTCCAAGTAGAACAGCCACATCTGTTCCCATGTTTAAGGACTATTGGGATTTGGTGGAGTGTAATGGATAGATGTAATACAGAGATTATAGCGGAACAATTCAGACAGTTGCCTTCCCTCCTCTCCTGGTGTACCTTTAACATAGATCACTTCTTTCCCCTCGAGTCCTGCGACAAACACTGACCGGAGCTGCTGACGGCGCTAAACACCGTTTTGCCTTAGCTGGCGGGGGGGCAAACCCCTCAAGGTCCACTTTCAGATATGCTGAGAGGGCAGGGAACGCCGCCGCCTCTGTCATAATGCCAAACCGCGTGCTTTTAAGAACTGATAAGAACACTCTTTGCTGTGCCTCTAGGACAGTAATTGGTTGGATTTGAAATGGTTTAATGGGGGCAGAATCACAGTGTCAACATCAGTTCAATCTGAAATATAATTTAACTTTGCACAGCACAGAGGCTGAGTAAATGATTGAACTGACTGTACATACACATTTCTTACACTGAAACAGAACAAATACCTTGATTAAAAAAAAAAAACTCATCGCTTGCTGGGAAGTACCTTTTTCTCCTGACACATCATGCAGGTTCATGAGCAGCGGCAGAAATGTGGAAAAACACCTAAAAACCAGCAAGACTTCAGGTCCACAACTAAAATAGTGTGTTTACTTGAACTTAAGTAATCTAGTACTTTGCAGTAATCTGTCCGAGGAGAGTTGAATCAAAGGAAACTGGACATATACAGTCATGGATGAAAGTATTGGCAACCCTCTGGAAGTGTTGGTTTTCTAGCAAAATTCGCACACTTTTGGAGGTTTTTTTGGTAAAATAACCAAACCAGGATCATTTCAATAGCCACTTCTGGAGGGGTGCCAATACTTTCATCCATAACTGTATGTAGATACTCCTATGTAGAAGAGGTTCCTTCAGTCCTAACTGACTGTTTGGGCTTCTGTCGGAGTAACAGCAGTCGCTGAGAGTTGTTGGAGTCACCTGAGGCCAAGTGTGAATGGTTGTTAAACCTCCTGGGACGGGCTGAAAGGATGGCGTTGTAGGTGGGGATGAGTGGTGTCATAGACCTCCTCCTCTGTTGAGGGATGGTGTCTCCACCATGACCTACATTGCCTCCTTTGCTTTTCATAAAGATCCAGTTAAGGTATCCGCAAGCTTTAAGTGTATCCCTGTGCTCCTTCTAACCACCACCAACGACCCAGGTGGTATCAGTGACAGGCAGAATTGAGGAAGCCTCTTGGATGAGAGGCAAAGTGTTTTCAAGTTTCTACAACCGAGTCCGGTTGTGCTAAACTCAACTGTCCTTGGATGACAATGACCTGGATGACTGAGAATCTTCAGACACCTGCAGTAATCTGATTTCTTTAAAAGCTGGTGGGTCGGAAAGAAATCTAATCGACACAGGTAGATTCTGTGACAGTAAATAGGTTTCTGAGACAAAATGTCACTGCAGCAGCAGTGCCGAGGAATGAAAGGAAGCTCGTGACTTAGTGGTACAGTGTGACCTTGTATCCAAAGTAATTAAATCTAAAGTCCAACTAAGACCGCATCTGTTTCTGCAGCTGAAGAGTTGAACGTATTTGCAAAGTTCAGCAGCAGCAGTTGTCCGAATGCTCCAGCTCGCACACACTCATCCATGAACACACACCACAGTTCGCGATGCCCTGCTCGTTGGCGAGCCTGTGGATCCGTCCTGCTGCAGATGAAGTGGTGAGATAGTGAAGCCGTTGGAGTTTTTTTGTTTTTGATGGATCGCTGCTCAGGCTGGATCCGGCTGGGATCTCCCTGCCTCAGCTCTTTTAGCCTCCTGGCCCTGCTGATGGGAGGAGGGATACTGTGTGTATGTGTTTGTGTGCTTGGTTAAGCATGTGTGCGCACTCATCCATCTGTTTGTAGACACTACTGTACATGTTTGCTTGGTTAACGGATTTTAAATGTGTGTTTTGTTGTTGCTGTAGTTATAAAGGTGTGTTCAGACACACATTTTCATGTTGCCTGTGCACAAACATTAAAGACATTAGCTGTGTGAGACTTTGTTAGCCAGCTAATTTCAAAGCAGGAAGTCCAGTTTCTGTCCTTTTTCCTCTCGAGTTTGTACATTTATGAAGAATTCTTGTACAGACTCAAGATAAGCGCAAATTTGTCACCCAGTAGGAAACATTTTCAGATCATGCTGACGTGTCTCAGTTCACGCTGAGTGGATTTGTTGGCGTGTTCACATCTTACAGTCGTCAGTTGTCAGTAATGATACAGTAAAAAACAGTCACTGGTAGCAGAAGTTGTCATAGTGGTGGAAACTGAGCTGTGCAGTGTGGTTCAAATTAATATGCGTTACAGCAAATGCGTGCAAAATGATGTATGAGACAATGAAATGAATGTTTAAAGCAAGTTTTTACATTACATCACGTTCACAATTATTGAGTGTGTGTATGTGTGTGCATCAGTAGCCCCGGCCTGTAACAGCCCTCTCTCACCCCACACTGTTTTAATGGAGTTTTAAGTCTTCTTTATAGACTGGAGACTTCCTGTCGACTGTTCACAGACTCCGCCGGTTCCCTCTCGACACTGTGTGCTGCTGTTGCTGTTGAACTCCGAGTTTGTGTTGCTGCTCAGTTAAGAAAATGCGAGAGGTCGGCTTTTCCAATCAGGTAACCTTGGATATGAAGAATAACAGCCAGCCCTACAAAATAAGAGAGGTGACATTTAAAGACACAGAGTGAATGAGTTGAGTTTCCAGCAGCTGGGTGTAGGGGAATAAATCAGCCTCCTAAAGGTTAAAAAAATCATTCACGGGTCCCGTTAATCCTCTGATGCGGCCGACACATGTAGCTGCTCACAGCTCATACAGAAACCAGTTATTATGGAGCGCTGGGCGACAGTGGTTTAATGGGAGAACTGGTACATTTCTAACATTTCCACAACTGTAACAAGGCTTTCTTCTCAAACTGAGCTGTGGCCATGAAACGAAAATACACACATACCATGCAACTAATTATACTCTGACTCACATCCAAATGTGAGCCGTCTGCAACACACTCTGTGTACCTGAAATACTGTATTTCCAGTGTAGTAGTGCACAACAGATGCACAGCTCGGGTATTTTACATAATAGTTTTGGAAATGTATCCAGATTTGCATCTCATTGAAGAGTGGCGTGTTGGCCTTGGCGTAGGTCTGCGCTCACTGAGTGTCCTTCTAGTTATTGCATGATTTCTTCACCCTCAAAGAAACTCGGCTCGTTGTGTGCATGTAAACAAACTCATTTGGACCCCGCAGGCAGCTCAGCGGCTTTAAAATGTCTTGGGCAAATGCCAGCGAATGCATATTTGTGTACGCGAGCTTTGTTTTATTCATTTTAATTGTGCAGCAGAACATTCAGACATATGAGATTTCCAACCCTTTCAACTGAAGCCCAAAGACATTAATCAGACAAACAAAAGGAAACGTGAAACCAGAGCAGCAGAAATCTGATAACAGAGCAAGAGAAGAAGGAACCGCTGAAATAAATCCAACAACAGTACTAACCTGCACTTTCCAGAGCAGGTTAGGAGCCTCGTAAACGAAGTGCTCGAGTGTGTTTTTGTGAAAATATTCAGCCGAATCCAAAATAGATGGTGGCTGATCTTAATGTGACGCTCAGCGGCCTGTTGTTACTGTCTGAACCGCACAATGTCAAAATAAAGTTTTTATGGTCCTTCAGAGTAAAATGAGAGGCTGCACTGTCTCCCTGTGGGATTATGGGAGTTGTAGGCTATTGTTTAAGTTGGTGGGCCAGCATTTAGCTCATGGGTTGAGTGACGGGGGGGAGGGCTGAGGTCAGGGGGTGTGTGTGTGTTGGTTTCTCTTCCTCTGTCTTTGTGCTGTACAGTGTGTGTGTTTCTTTGTGTTAACATGTCATCACCTTCATGCACAAGTGTGTTTGTCTTAGCCTGAGAGCGTGTGTTTGAACCTGCCTGAGTGTGTGTGTGTGTGTTGTATCTCAGCAGGATGTCTGTGTCCTGACTGGGTCGGCTTCTCAGTTCCCTCCTGCCTTTTTCCAGCATCCTGTTTTCACACATATGTAACACACACAGATGCACAAACACACACCTGGATCCTCGTTCCTCTGAAACTGCAAATATGAGACATTTGAGGCCACATAAGGCCACGGTCCCAGACTAACCACCGTCCCCGAACTGTCCCGAAAACAGGTTTGACCTTTGCGAAGCGAACGTAAATCGTCTCAAAATCAAAACGTTGTTCCTCTATTTCACTATTTACTGATTACTTTGTAGTCAATAACAGCTACATACACTTGTTGTTATGAAAGTCCAAGTACCTCAGCAGTGTACTTCAGTACAGAACTGGAGTGAATGCATCTGGTTACTGTAATCTCTGACAGACGTTTGGTAAAATATGTGTAAAATCAAAGTGTCTGTAACATCAAACTCAGAGTACTTTTACCTCCAAACTGTACTCAGCAGTAGTATTCAGTACATTTGTAAGCTTGCGTTGTCACGTTAAACTGCAGTTATGATGTGTGTTAAGCCTCATTAGCTGTTAGCGCTATCAGCTCCATTAGCTATTTCCAGCCTTGATTGTTTGTAGATTGGACGTGAAGTCCTCGGCCTGAAAATCAGACTCCTCTCTGAGAGGACACAAAGACGTCATGTGTCCTCTGCTTTTGCTGCTGAGACACAACAGTCACTATTAACAGTGTCACAGCGGGACTTTTGAACAGAGGAAGCTTTTGAATGACCGAATTTGCCGAGTGAGAAGGTGCTTTGGACTGAAACACCAGACAGAAGATCATATTTCCGGGCTCACGCTCGTCTGAATCAACCTCCTGTCCTTCAGCTCAGGTTTTCATCTCTTCAGCTGAATAACTAAACGCAGATACAGGAGCGGGAAACCGCGGCTGCAGCGGGAGGCGTAGAAGGTCCGACCCTGCCGGAGGAGAGTGGAAACACCACCTGTTGAGACCACGGCGGCGATGGGGACGACCGCCTCTTATTCTGCAGCTGAGTGTGTTTTCGACGGCGAGCTTTTTCCTCCCAGATGGAAACAGTTTGCAGCCGCGGCTCATCAGTATGCGTCTGGGTTTGGTAGACGGGGCTGGAACATGCTGCTGTGGTGAACACATCACAAATCACTGCCGCTCGCTCTGCTTTTTTCTCCTCCTCTCGCCTCCATCGATCGGTCCGATTTTCTCTTTTTTTTCTTTTATCTGAGCATGAAATGGACCAGCTGCCGTGAGGCAAGTTGTTAAGATGGGGAGTCACGGTGTGTGAGTCCTGGTGTGTGTGTGTGTGTGTGTGCGCGACTGTGTGTGTGTATCTTTTGCTGCATCATTTGCCGCCTCCCTCTCAGTTGAATTCAATTCATTAGTGTTTATTGGCATGAATGTTACATGAGCCGAGCTGCCAAAAGATTTATCAGGAAAAAGCAGAAAAATAAGACGACGGTGAATGTCTGCCTGTGCTGCACGGCCTCTCCCCTTCGCTCGCTCCTCTTTTCATTTCTTTATTCTTCTCTCCATCTCGCGGTGCAGCGGGGGCTCATGGGAGCAGCCCCGAGCGACCCTGTGGGATAAATCCATTTTAGAAACCCGAAATCTTGACAGATGCCTTTTTTTTTTTTTTTTTTTTTGTATGAGAGAGCAAGAGAAAGAGTGTGTGTGCACGTACGCACACACACTCACAGCAGGGAGCATGGAGGGGAGCCTCCCAGGCATTTTACTCATGTAGAGAATGTAATGAAATCCGAGCCGCTCTTCCTCTGCTTCCCCTCGTCTTCCTCCACCTCATACATGGCATTAAAAGGACAGCAGGAAACACGAGGCAGAGGACGAACCCGTGATTGTGTCTCTCATTTGTTTTTAAATGCTGTTTTTAAAGCATAAGACCACCTGTTGATCGGTTTGTGTCGTATCCATGTCTGATCTCAACTTTCAACTTTTAGCCTCAAGGTTGAAAATATTATTAGCTTATCGATATTAGCTTACAGTCCCCATTATGGGTGTTTTGGTGTATTTGGGCTGGTGGGCAGAGATCCCATAGAAAGTCAGGGGGTGTGATAAAAGTTACTGCATCTACTGATGTAAAGTACACATACATCAGTACTTTTGTGTCAGGAACGCTCTAATAATTGATGGTACTTTTTGGTATTGACGATGTGGATTGATGCTCATAAATCAATTAGCAGTGTGAGTGGCTCTTAAACTTGTTCTTCATGCCTTCATTCAGGTGGTTTAATGAAGATATTATTACTTGTTTATTGAGATAACATTGTCAAGAACACAAACTGGGAGGTTTTCAGTTTTCTGTCAACTTTTATCCAAAATAACTTAATGGAGCTTCTGCACTTTCCAGTAGTTTTCTTGGTTTTTATGATGCTCGTGTGAAAACCTCAGTCACAGTGTTTTGTCGTAAAAGATAATTTAAGTTTTGTCCAAAGCAAATCAGATTATTTCATAGTATTTTGTCTCATTTTGGTTGTCTCCCTCCGCCGCTCTGTCTTCTGTGTCCTTCTTTATTAGCGCATTATTAGCTTTGTTCAGCCTCAATCACATGAACACACACACCTGAGATGAGGTGTGTGCAGAGGTGGGATTCCAGCTGCTGCTTTATGAAGCAGCAGCTGGCAATGGGAGAGGAGCAGGAGGAGGAGCAGGAGGAGGAAGTGAGGAAGAGAGGTTTTTGTTTTTGTCTCCTCCACCGCGTCCTCTCTACAGAGCTCATTTCCCTTCACCACAGCAAATCCCCAAATCATTTGCCTGCACTTTTATTATTATCACTGCAGTTTTTTAAAAACTGAGACGAATGAGAAGGTTGTGGAAAGGAGGAGGAGGAGGAGGCGGTGTTGGTCATTTATGGGTCTTAATGGGCTCATCTAAATGTAAATGAGCGCTGAGGTGGAGACAGGATGTCTGTCTGTCTGCTGCCGGGAAAGCAAAATATTTAGAAAGAGGTAAATTGTGTATAAAGAGTGAGGAGCGGTATTCAGCAGAAGGTGTGTGAGCATCGTTTTAACGTCAGTGACTCATGACACGTCAGTTTGGAGACATGGCTTAAATAAACGAGAGCGTGGAGGTGAAAAGAAGCAAATCTGGCTACTTTACGGCTGGAAACATGCTCTATTTTCACATCTGATGTTGGCTTACCCGCTCTGAATCCATCATGTTTAGTGAAAATGATTAGTATGTGTTAATTATCACAGTGATCATTCGTTTCTGCTGCTGCTAGAGGTGATCAATGGCTGCCAAGGAGCAAAATTTCATTTCACAGGAAAAAAACAACACAGACCAGTTTAAACACCTCATGGTTTGATGAGAGTCTGCAGTCACCAGCTGCTCTGTTAGCGGGTCAAACAGGGATTTGGTTTGTTGATATCCGCCCACCAGTGCTGATACAACCACCCATGGTCTGCGTGTGTGTGTGTGTGTACACATGTGTGTCTGTGGGCGGGAGGATTAGCCATATTAGCCATGTTAGATACACACATGTGGCCGGCACAGATGCTGTGGAAACTCAATCTGTACAGTTGGAACGATTGGGGTCACCAGAGGTGGATAAGCACCAGCTGTGTACGTGTGTGTGTGTGCGTGTGTGTGTGTGTGTGGAAGCTGCTGGTTGAACTGAGGCATAGCTAAGGCTTCTGGGCTCCCAGTACTGTGGCCAGGATCCAGTCTCAGGAATTCAGGATTGCAGGACGACGTCCAGCTTCGGCCGTTGTTTTGTCAGCAAGCTGACGGAGAGCAGAAGGGACATGGAGCTTCACGCTGTGCCTCTTTAGACGCTGTGACTCCTCAGACATTCAAACTATGTTTAACTATTTGATGTTTTTCTCTTAATTGGTTCCAGATGTGTTTAGGATTTTTTGAGCGTTGGCAACAATGCTGCTGTAAATTATATCATCTGCACCATGAAATATGAAAGACCAGATGATTAATGATGAAAAATGTTTGTGAACTGGTGGAAACAAAGATGAAGACAGCGTGTAGGTGCTATATTATGTATTGAAAGAGCTGCCGGATCAGTTTCAGACTGTGGTTTGACACTTGGCACCCTGTCGGTTGCATCTGGACCCCAGTTTGTGCTCGTTTACCATCCAGCTGTACGCACAGTAGAGCAGGGTTTCCAGTAGGTCTTATCGGCTGTTACTAAGACTTCGATGGGTTTGGAAATTATTGTCCAAAGGAAAAGTTTCTTTTAGTAATTGAATTAAATCACAATAGCACAAATAGAGTCTGCTGAACACACACAGTGTTTTTTCATTGTGCTGATGACCGTAAGATGAAAATAATTCTGCTGGACTTTATTCCACTGACGTGCGACGTGCAGTTCAGTTTTTATTAAAACCAAGAGTTGTGATTAAACGTTATGAGTCTTAGATCACTGTGACACGGCTGCGCTCCTAAATTATGTCATTTTTTCATTTTACAAAAGAAGCCAAACTGCTCAAATGTTGTCTACACACAAGCAGCCGTACAAGAACTTTGACTAAATGAAATAGTCTAAAATTGGCAAAATTGTGGCTTAAATCCCAAACTGTCTAATCAAATTAAAGGTTAGGAGGATTTCGGTCTGGTTTTGACACTTTTCCATTCTCCGTGCCGAGGACATGTTTCCGTTGGGGTTTGATATTTCGCACTAATATTTGGAAGCATCCAGGGCCACTTGCAGAATGAGGGAGGACGCTGAATTTCTTGCAGTTTTCTTACTCAAGAACACTTTGATAAACACTTTGCCTGTCGTAGAATCAACCCTGCGACCTTCGCTTTAAGAGATCTTCATATTTTATCTTGTTCACCATCAGCTCGCCCCGCTGGCCAACTGTCAAACATCACTTTGAGCAAACCAGAGCTGCTACTTCACACCCAGTTCCTGTGGTCACGTCAGGGTGTTTTAGTTGTAACGCCCTTAGATTTCACATTTCTGCTGCCACACAGCTGTAAATCTGCTCTGAACTGTAGGAAACAAGAGTATTTTTCTTGCGTAGCCTCAGTACTAAGTGCACTATGGTGTAGGCTGAGTTGAAGAGGGGAAATGTGTGGGAGTCGGGGTGTATTTCGCTGCTTTCTCAGTGTCATTGTGATTTCTGTTTATGGAGGATGTCGTTTTGAAGGAAAGAGAAAGCCTTCCACCCAGACAGCTTCTCCTTCAGCCGTAAAATGACGGAGAACTCTGCCACCACCCTCTCTCATTACGCTGTGGCCAGGAGTGGAAAAGAAAACTCTTTTAAACCAAAGTTCACGTTTCTTCCCAGAAGGCTCTCAAGTCTCGGGAAGGTCAGCGTGACGTCTCAGCCGCCCAATTATTTCACACGATCAGATCCAAAGCTGACAGGAAACGACGTCAGCGTGTCCTTCGCTCGCGTTTCTTAATCATCTTCCCACCTTCGTCTCCTCTCAGCTGCAGTGGGCCCACACTCTGAGCCCGACGCCAGGCTTTCTTCTGTTGTGGTGGTCTGTGATATTAATGGTTGCAGCCATGTTTGATTTGGGCCGAGGCCTGAAGTGCGAATAGCGAAGCATCAAGGTTAAGGGAGTTTCTGTGTTTTCAGCGCTCTTCATCGCACTGGGAAGGAGTCCATTAGCAACCGACGTGTGACAACCAACAAAAGAGCTGAAGAGGCAGGGGGGGAGAGGAGACAGAAAAAAGGATTAGATGATCAAAAACAGAGGAACAAAGGGAGAAATAGGAGGTTTCTGAAGTATCTTCTGCTGACTAAACCTCAGGAGTGAAAGTGTTTTCTTGTACAAAGCTTTGAGAGAGAGAGAGAGCTAGAAAAAAAAGCTCCTGAGAGACTGAGAGAGAAACCCAGTCGCAGTTTTAAAGGCCCGCACTCCTCTCAGATTAAAACCACATTGTTTTAGCAGCACGCGCTGGTATTTCCTCTCGGTCGGAGCGCTCGGAGGCTGCTGGGTGGAGCACCGGGGGAACGCGAGCGCCTTGCCAAGCAGCACTGCAGCTGACTCTCGGCAGCACATGGAATTACCTCTGCTGCTCTCAGCATGCCAGGCGAGAGAGGCCCGGGATGCTTTACAGAGAAAGTCGTCGCTAGTCGTTAGGTCCTGGAGGGTTGAAGGGTGCACTGGTCGACGATTCCGGTCTGCAGGCTGGAAGAAAATGTGCTTTTTGGCAGCCTCAGGATCGTAAGGGGCGCTGACAAGCAGTTTGTGGCACTTCTTTGGAGGAAATGGCTTCAGTAGTGTCACAGCTGCAAGCGGTCTAATGCTGCAGACTTGTGAAAACTTTCAATCTCTCAACTGTCCGGGTCAAGAAAGAACTGGTTTGGTGACTTGTCGGCAAATATTTTTACGTCAAGGTTAAGGCGAACTCAGTACAGTTGAAGACGCAGTGCAGAGGAATGTGATGTAGACATAGCTTTAACCAATAAGCATCGATTCAGAGATCTGCTTATGAAAAGATTACCAGACGTCTGGGTCAAAAAAGACCAAATTCAAGTGAGGAAGTTCAGTCTTCACCTTGAAAACAATATTTTGACCAAAAAAAACTCCACTTACAGCCTCATTTTCAGACCCTTCAACTAAACAGACTCCATCTGCTCAGTGCACCTTGAGTGAAGCCTTCGTCATTGAAGAGAACTAATTTGGTTGAAGAGGTTACATTTATCCATTATTTCAACAACTTTTAAGCATTATGTACCTTTAGAAAGCACAACCTAAGTATGCAAATGCTGTTAACAGTTAGAAATCACTAATCACAACATCAGTGCTCACTACAGCAGCCCTGCGAGAATAAGTTTGTTGACCTCAAAATGGTATTTTTTTTGTTGTTGTGGATTGTGAGACCATAAATTGTGGATTATGGGTAGATCCGACCTCCATTTTTGGTCGATGTTTGTCTTTTGTTGTCTGTTGTTTCTCCGGATAGAGAAAAGAAAAATGTAGAGTGATGAGACAAAAAAAAACTAGATCAAGTTTAAACCAAGGACAGCGAGGTGATGTCATCTGCAGAACATCCAATCGAGGAACATCAACGCTTCTTTCATGCTGAATTCTGTCAGGCAGTCGTACCCAAAATTTAATATTAACTTTGATCTTGGTGCCAGATTTGCAACTGTTTTCCTCTTCTAAATGTGATAAATTAAGCATTAAGGCAGCGCATGATGGCTCAAAACGACGAGTGACAGGGAGCGTCACAGTTCACATTAGTACCCAGAATGCCTTTTGGCAGTGAGCAGCACGGCTTTGGCCCTGAGTGACTTTACTTCCAGTGAGCGGTAGGGAGAAGCCAGTCGTATCTGGGATCTGGGTGTGAAGGGTAATGCTATGTGATGGTTTTACACAGTCACTGGATTATGTGCTCATCTGTGTGCATATGTGTGTGTGTGTGTGTGTGTGTTGTACTCTATATAATCTGCTGGGATTAAATGCACTGTCGTCAAGCCAGCAGCAGAGCTAGCAGACAGTGATGTTTTCAGCCACAGTAAAACCAAAGCAGCGTTTTCATGGACGTGAACTGGCAGCAGTCTTTTCACAAGCTCAGTTTTCAAACCATTAACACAACCTCCGCCAAAGGGCTTATGATCGGTTTAACCTGTGTTTATTGAAGCTTTATTTATGCAGTGAAAGCTAACTGAGCACACATGTTCTTCTACAGCAACGCCCTGCTTCGTAGCTCACATTTACACCACCGTCCGTCTGCTGGTGACCACTGAGCTCCTCTGCTGGGGCAAATGGGCCTCTGTTTATTGTTGAAAGACTCCGTGAAGGGACGGTAGCTGCAGAGAGACTCAATAGTCTCTTTCCACACCCACATTTTCTGACCTGTTCGAGATATTTGAACTCATAAACTTTGGTTTCCTAAACTCGTAGCACCTGGCTGGCACCTTCAGCTCATAACTCGGTCAAATCAGAGGACGCATGTTGCTGGAACGAGTGGAACTTGCTTCTTTTCTGTGATAGAAGTTCCTCTTTTGTCCTTTGAGGCCGAGGTCATAATTGTAAATTTTGGACTTTTTCTTCAGTATCATAAGTAATCCAGGTGATTCTTGTCTGTACATCAATGGTTACAGTCCAAGGAGGAACTTCTAGACGCTAATGCTGCAAGACTCTGTCACAACTATCCTTAGAACACAGATCCTCATGGGTCCGTTTGGTTCCAAGTTCCTACTGGACTCAACCCAAAGTATATCCAGTCTTATTGGATCCAAGTGGCATCCATTCTGTTGCCATGGGTCTCGGGTCCTTTTGTCAATTTATATCTAAAACTCAGAAGTGCTGTCTTTTTCGTTTGTTCAGGCTGACAGCATTGTGGATTGGGTCTTAATTATCTTTCAGTTTTCAACCAGTTCTTGCTGTCCTCTGGTCACGTCCAGGAGTCCTTTTTGGATTGAGTGCATAGTGTTGGACACATGAAGACCTCTACCCTCCCACTCTGCAAACATTGCCCCCCAGATCTCAGTCCGGTCGAGCTGTCAGGTCCATGGAGGCCCCCCCTCGCAACCAACAAGACTTCAATGGTCTGCTGCTAACCTCTTAGTGCCAGATAGCGCAGGACACCCCTAGAGGTCCCATGTCCATGCCCTGACAGGTCAGAGCTGTTTGGCAGCACAAAAGAGACTTACGCAATATTAGGCAGGTGGTTTTAATGCTGTGGCTGATCTGTGCAGGAGCCCAGAGAGACTTTGGTAGCTGCTGCACTGCACCTCTCTGCGCTGTGCTGTACATTTCCTGGCTAACCCAGCTGCTCAGCCGCTCTGTTCTCCCCTGAGATCACAGTCAGCTACACTGAGAGCCAAAGTCTGGGTCACCACTTCCTCCTCCTCTCCTCCAGATTGCAGCTGGCGGATGTAATTGAATTAAGGAGGAAGCCTTGTCCTTTGGTTGTGGACGCAGCAGAAAGATGGATGTGATGCATGTACAGACAGGTACCTGTTGGTGTTTTCAGTTGGCCTTTGATTGAGTAGAAACTGTCAGGGATTGTAGAGGTTTTTTCTCTCTAATAGTGCTGATTTATGCTGGGAAAGGCTGTGCTGAACAGTCGTGCTGTTGTTCAACCTCGCAGTGATGCAATATAGATATACACATCTGGGAGCTGCTCAGTACAACAGCTGTCTGTCAGCCAACTCAACACGTCTGCCAAAGCAATCAATTCAAGTGTTTTGCTCAAAGGAGGGTTTAGTTTTTCAGGCGGCGGAGAGGGCTTCTTTTTCACTTCCGCTGTCCAGATCTTCTCAGCCTTTTACCTCGAGGCCAAACTCTCGGGGAGCGAAGATCAAAAACAAAAAATGTCGGCCAGCACTGATGTCACTCCTGTCACTTTGATGGAAAGTCACTTTTACTTTTGGGCCCTGCAAACATGTTCTTATGTTCCTCTGTTTTGTCGGACAATACTCCACCAAACGGCCATTTTGTTCGTATCATTTCCTCGCCACCAGGTGGAAGGAACTTCAGGTAGGAGCTTCGATTAGGTGTCAGAGGGTGAACAGCGTTTCATCGTCTCGCTGAGAATTTATTTTGTCGACAGCATCAACAGCATCTTGCACCAGAAGCTGAAGATCCTTGTTTTGTGTTTAGTAAACATGCAATGAAAAACTAAAGAAGTAAAATTTGGACTGACAATTTCACAGGACATGCGTTCTGCTGTGTACCTGCAGACGTGTCAGTTTGGACGAGGCCATGATCCGCTACGTCCTGCAGGATTTCTGCTGTCCAATCAGGTCCTTTCTTGTTTTTCCAGACCTTTCAACTGCTTCTCGTGGTCTTTCTCAGTGGGTAAAGTTTGCCTGGTTGTCGCACAGATGGCTCAGTGATTATCATGTGACCTGCAGTAAGCGTGGTCACGTGACAACAGGTGACCACATTGGATGGTTTTAGCTCAAAACTGTCATTGCCACATGGTGCAAATCCCAAATCCAGACCTCCAAATCAAGAGTTGATTCAAGAGGCCAAAGAGGATCAGTCGCCACCTGATTTGATACGATAACCTCTTTGTTAAAGGGTGTTGTTGTTGTTGTTGTTGGTGGTGTTTTTGGCACACAAACGACCGCTCAGATTTCTTGGCAGATCTTTCCGTTCTATGAAGCAAATTGAACCCAACCTTTTACCTCCTGGTAGAAAATTGCGCCGACGTGCGAGGCTGCATGATTTCCCTCTAAATGAGCCAGATGAGCGCATGTGAGCTCCTTTCACACATGGTGCATTTTGGGAAGCGTGCGGCTATTTTGAGTCTGTGTGGTCGCTCCTGTGGGTTCCCTCTAAGTAGCTTTTAGCAGGGTTTGATAAGGCGTCCACACACACACACACACACACTCTGTTAAACCCGGTAGTCTTAGAGGGCATTAAACCCCCATTTTCATTTTCTGTAAAGCAGCTTTTGTTTGAAGGCGTGTGAAATGCGCCGGGCTCCCCTGATAACGCCGCACTTTGTAGGTTATCGACTGGCAGAGGTCTGCGCTCAGGTGATCTCTATCGGATCTTTATTGTGATGGGGTGCGTACTTCCTCAAATGCCAGCTTGTATCGGGTTTTATCTTTCATCTGTATTCACCTGAAGAGCTTTCAAGTGGTCTCTTTCTTCATTGTAGATGGCTGAGGATGGATTTGGGGATTATTTGTCATCATTTAGGCTAAAGGAAAGGGGAGAGGGCGGCATGGAGGACCGGGAAGGTTGGGGGGAGGGAAGAGGTCGTCTTTTATCTGGACAAGCTGGATTTCACTTTCCTGCCCTGCTTAGTGCTGAAGCATCAGTGTGTCAGGAAGTGGATCCTTGCATGCAGTCATACTTTAAATTTAATAATATCCCAGTGTCATAAACCATTTATCTACAGTTTATACACTTGTACAAATCACTCGCGTGCTTGCGTGTTTAAATCCAACTACTGAGGACATATTTTGGATTGCAGTACTGCATTATTGTTGACAAATACATTAATAAACCCTTTATAAAGTCCTTAAATCAGCTCGCATGTGAGTGTTCGATAGTGATTTATTAAGCATGTGTTAATTGTTATCGACTGAGTTTAATCTTCATTTATAGCAGTGAGTCTAAATTCATAAATTAGTTCTTTAACATTAAGACAGACAATAATGCTTTTTTTAAACAAACCGCACAACAAACATTTGCTCTACTTGCTTTTTCTCTGGGCAATGAAAGTGATTCTGATTCAAAACTATCCATGCAGGATACAATCAAAGCCACAGAAAAAGGTCAAAGCACATGAAAAGTCAAATATAATTCTGCACAGCAGACACTTTGGAAAGTTTACAGATTCCAACTTTGCAGTCTAGATGTTTTCTCCAAGGTGACGCTGATGGCAGGTCGTAATTGAAATGCTGCACAGCGCAGGTTAAGGCTCATTTTGACTTTGTTTGTTTGTTTGTTTGTTTGATATGTGAAGCAGCTGTTATTGTTGCTAATGTTGTTTGCTAACCAGCTAGCTAACAGTCTGGGCAAATTAAGTCCAGTGGAGGTAATTATGACCACCAGCAAAAACCGAAAACCTTCAAAAATACAAACAATACATGAATAAAAACCTCATTATTGGCCTGATGTGTGTCTCAGTTTTGAAGCCTGGTGCAGAACAGAACTGTTTCTCCTGCTGTAATTTCTGTTCTAACATTGTTTCTTTGGACAATATCTGTCTTTACGTGCTTTATTTCACCACATATTCTGTGCTGCAGAGTATCTACTGCATGTATTTGCTGCAAATTTATCTGTTAGCTGTTAGCCAGCAAAGCTGTAAGCAGAGGCCTGACACGCTGTCGGTGCAGTTTGCATCAGTTTGGTTGAGGTTTCTGTTTGCACTGTGTGTTTTCATTCAGCGTTAGAACATTAAATATTCAAGAAAAGCCGAGCCTTGTTATTATTAGAGAACCTCACAGCTGTCCAGCTTTGACAAGGAGGACTCATTGCACGGACCGTCACAGTCGTGCACGTTAAAAAATGTTAATAATGGTAGTAGAGACGAGGATGCTTGGCTCTCCTTCCTTCACTCGTCTGTTCCCTCCTCTGACCTGCAGAACCACGTACCTACGGCCCATTAGAAGCTGACAGAGTGTGACTGAGGAGCTTTAGACTCCAGGGTGAGTTCAACAGAGGGTGAACTGGAGGTGATCCAGTCCTGACTTGAGATTTAAGCTGCTGCGTGACGTTTTGGCCCGCTTGTTGTGCTCTTTGTTCACCTTAAAACGTCCCGCTCTCATGACAGAAATGCTTCATCAGAGGGTGGCAGTCATTCCTCAGACTCTCTGTGGTTTTTGCATGTGTTCTGCGATACGACACACCGGAGTGTCGCCACTGCAGCCACAAACAGGTGATTATTTTCATCGAACCTGACCGGAAACCTCACTCATACGCAGGAGTTCTGTCCCTGATTTTCTGCCTGTTTGCCTCAGAGAAAACCACAAGCAATCATTTTAAGATCCTGACGGAGACGTTATAGTTTTCTCTTGACTCTCAGCCCTTCATGTGCAGGTCAAAGGTCAGCTGGAGTGAGGAGTTGTCCTTTTGTTTTACTGCTTTGGTGTTATTACTGCAGACGCTGTCGCTGAAGATGAGCGAGAGCTGCAGGTGTGAAAGAAACTCAGTCTGTTTGTGTGAGTCGTGTTTGTCAGAGGTCTAACTGCCACCACGTCAGCCCTCAAGGTAAATATCATCTGACAGACGGCCAATTCTACCTGTAGCACAGGTGCAGCTGCTGCGTGTGTGTGTGTGTGTGTTTGCGTGTGTGTGTGTTGGCACAGTGGGACTGCAGTAGTATTGAGTATCAAAGGTTATCTTGTTCTATTTTGGGAATCTCCTCAGTAGGCAAATTTCTACTGGCTGCAGGACAAGTTCTGTCAGTGACACACACATACACACACACACACACACACACACACACACACACACACAGATATACTCTCTGACTGTTCGTCCAAAACAATTTGTGTGTTTACAGTAAATTCTTGCAGTCTTAGGAGGATTAACTTCAGATTTAGGATTGAAATAATATTTCCAAATGTTCACTTCATTATCTGTCTGTGGGATGTTTTCCTGTTCGGTTTGGGAATCAGTACATCAGGCAAATTTCTGCCTTCTGCAGGATGTAATGCACACACGCACACACACACACACACACACACACACACAATCCGAACAGCTTCTATTTTTAGCGTCAGGGTTGAGTCCTCTTATCAAATCCAGATCCTTTACAATCCCTGATCAAATGTAATCAGGTTCAGCTTCCCGTGTTATGAATCTCCAGAAGTCTCAGTTTAGATCCATAATCACCTTTTTGTTGGCAGAGGAGAGAACAACGCTTCAGTTTTTCAGTGATTAAAGTTCACAGCAGCTTTGACCTAAAATCTGTTTTTATGATTGATTACAAATCCTTGAGGTCACGCTGCAGAAGTTGTTGATATGATGGACGTGAGCGTTAAACTGGGAGTCACGATCAGCGAATGGCAGCTTTAGCTAACCGTCGTTACTCTGTCTGTCTCATTAAATGACGAAAACGAGTCCACTCTCGGCCTGACTGACGATCTTTGGTCTCCCTCCTCTAACCTGAAAACTGTGACTGAATGAATAATGAATAGCTTCAGCTTCAGCTGAGATGTTTGTCTCTTTAACCTCCAAAAGTCTTGATCTGTGGCTAAGCAGCTAAAACTTCTTGGTTAAGGTCAGAGTGAGCTCACTGTTTTTGGCACCGGAGAGCCATTTTGGCTCGATTTTGAGAAAAAACTTGGGCAAACAGTAATTATCTAAGTATCTAAAAAGTTTAATCAAATGACCAACACCTTCATTTTTTGAGGTGAGTCTTAGTTATCAATGCTTCTGATCCAGTGGCTGCAAAAAAAGGTGTTTGATCAGTGTCGCCCTGAGGAGCTGAGTGTAGTACAGCAGGATCATACCATGTCCTAAAAATCCTTAAACACCTTTTAATGCATGTTCCAGTCTGTGAAACGCCGAGTCAACAAGCAGAAGAAATGTATTTTTAATCCAAACCGTGCAGTAATCTACTGTAGCAGACACATGACACCCAGCCTGGGTGATCTGCTGCAAAAACTGACCCCATGACCCAAATCCTGGACCGCGAGTCGGCCGCTCGGATCACAAGACGAGCAGCCAGGCGGGGACTTTCCTCGGACATGTAGGTCGGGTTGTCGGCCCCCTGGGACCAGAGAGGGGGCCGAGGCCCTGCTGTAAACCTCACTCTCTGCTTTGGCTTCAGGCGGCAGGAAATGAAATCACTCTGGAAGATTTGACGTTTTCATTGCGGTTTGTGTTCCGGTCTCATTATTTAGTGTTAACAGAAAATGATTTGACAGTTCTGGAGCCGTTCGGAGCTGCTCGGCTGACACCTGAGTCATCACGTGTGATGACCTCCTGTCTGGGAATAGACGTGAGCAGACTTCAGAGCCTCGGTTTTTATTTTGAGCGTGGGAATATTCTCCCGTGTTTGACCGTCGTTACAGCGAGCAGCAGGGACCCCCCGGCTGAAAAGGGATTTAAAGAGACACAGATCCGACGAGTGTGTCCGAGGCTGACCTGAAGACGTCGTGGCCGCCGAGTACGTTTGGCTGCTTCCTGTTCTCGCCTGTGGCGCACTTCAGAGATCAGCCGCCAAACAGATGTCTCACATTTTCTTTTTTGTCTTCTGTTCAGTACAAACAAGCAAACCGGGAGCTTAAAATCACAGATCTTCAGCAGGGAGGCGTCTGTAGATTAAATTGTGATCTGCTGCAGAAAAAAATAGATGCATATAATTTATTTAAAATCTTTGCAGTTCAAATCATTGAAGTAAATTTTGTAAACCGGTTTTTGTTACTGATTTTGGGCGCTGAAGGCTGCTGCAGGTGTCGGGCAGCGCTGCTCTGTCATGTTTAATTCTCTGTATCCTCATCCGATCTGCGGAGGGTGACTGTAGACACCATCAGTTTAAGGTCACGACGTTGCTTTGCAGGCAAATTAAATGCAAATATGTCTGCAGAAAACTCATGTTTAGCTGTTTCAGCCGGTTGAAGCCGAAAAACCACCTGAACTCAGGTGAATCTACATGTAAACAAAGTCAGCGTGTCATGTTTTAGGAGCAGCAGCTGCGTCCGTCATTAGCGTCTCTCATATAATCAGAATGTGACAAAGTCGTCACATCCTCACATCTTCATCTCTTCACCTCAGTCTCATAGTCTAAGCTGATCACTCAGATTTGAGCAGTCTGTCACAGACAGAAGCTTTAAACGTACCTGAGGACATGCAGCATTTGTCAGGTGTCATCCTGAATGTTTCAGAGGATATCGATCAATATGTTTGAGATCAATCTGCCAATTATCCCGGAATGAGTTTCATCCACATCGCTCCCCTTTTGTTGGCAGTTATCGCCATAGCAACCGTGATGGGTGTTCCTGAGGGTTGGAGGCTGGGGATGAGGACAAACCTGGAGGGAGGTGTGTGTGTGTGTGTGTGTGTGTGTGTGTGTGTGTGTGTGTCCTCTCTCTCACCTCACTGTGAAATCAGCTGACAAACAAACCAATTTGTTTGTCTTGCTGATGTCGCCCCTCAGTGTGTTTGGGCAGGCTGAGGCTGGACTGTACCAACTGAGAGAGGCTGGGATGGCGGGGGGGCAATTGGGGGGCAAACACACACACACACACACACACACACACACATACACACACACACACACACACACACACAGACACACACACACACTTGTGCACACACATGCACACACACAGTTAACTGAGGTGAGAAGTTGTTCCTTCCTAGACTAAGAGTGGCAAGTGAATGGTGCAGTAATTGCCAACCAATCCACTGCTGCCAAGTGTGTGTGTGTGTGTGTGTGTGTGTGTATGTGTGTGTGTGTGTGTGTGTGTGTGTGTGTGTCTTAACAACAAAGACAGCATCAGTAGCTAAACGTCAGCAGACACCTTCAGCCCTTTGTGTCGAGGAGGTTGACCTGCTCCTCTTTGAAACTAATAAGCTGCTTGTCTTTTTGTGTGTGTGCTAATTGAGAGACTGTGTGTGCATGTGTGTGTGCGTGTGTGTGTGTGTGTCCCGCCAACGGGGAATAAGCAACCAGTGTTTTCACACACTGAGCTGTGGGAGGACCACGGGCGAGGACGGAGGCTCGTCTGAGAGGAGCATGAGGCTGAGTTTGACCGCTGTGTCAGTTGTTTATTCCTGCTGCCTGTTAGCATCATGCTCGGTGAGTAGAAGCTGTGTGTGTGTGTGTGTGTGTGTGTGTGTGTGTGTGTGAGAGAGAGCTTATTTTGTGTATCTAATTAGCCTAATTGGAGAAATGTTTCACCGTTCTTCGGCATCACCTTGTTTGTTTTCCTCATTGGTGGGTGGAGTAAGTGCGAGTTTTGAGCTCATTCAATGTTTCAAAGCTTCTAAATTAACTTTGCATGACTTGAAAGTTTATTTTGTGGACCGGTTCTTCTAGTAGTACTGCAAACATCACAGTAACAGTACCGTCTCTCGTGGTCGTGGTCGCAGCAGCAGTGCGACCTTGCGTGACTCTCTGATGTCACTGTAGTTGTGTCATGTGTCACCTGCAGCTCGTCTCGCTGTGTGTGGACGCTGCTCGTTGTGTGCGTGTGACGCTGGTGTGATGAGTCACGCTGTGCCTGAGACAAACTCTGCCGTCCGTCTTTCTGCAGCCGTTAAGCAAAGATTGTGCTGCACGTAAGTGAAAATGCACCAAACTGGAAACTGTCTGGGCTGGTCGTGATGCAGAAGACCTCAGAAACCTGGTGATGTTTTATGTTACGACGTGACCTTCGGCTTCATGCCACGTTACACCTGTAAGTTAGCTGCTAGCTAAACTAGCATAAACACTTGGAGATCAGTCAGTATCACCAGAAGCATCTGCTGTTGCAGTGTATGCTGTATTAAACTTTCGAAGAGTCATCCTCTGCACTTAAGATCTTGATCGTGTTAAGCATCTATTTTTGTCTTATTTTCGGAGAAATCTGTTAAAACAGGTGCATCTGCATCAGCAGCAGTAATGATGGTAGTAGCTGTCTGGTTCAGATCATTAGTATTACTTCTAGTAGCATCAGCAATAGTATCAGTAAAAGCAGCAAAGTCGCAGTACATTTACTCAGATACAGTACTTAAGGACTTTACTCGAGTAATCCATTGTGTTTGCACTTTTACTACTCTATATTCCACAGGCAGACAGTGTACTTTTGGCTCCACTGCATGTATTTGCCAGCTTTAACCACTAATTACTTTGCAGCTTCAGTTTGTTAAAGCAGAATTCAATCAGCAAATTAATGAGGATTTCTTATTATGGATGAAGCTACACATGAACCCCACCTTTACAAGCTGCAGCATTAATGTGGTGCTTACACAATACTGCATCAATAATCCACTAATATATATGTGTTATACTGCATGCACAGTGAGTACTTCGTGTAGATCTTTATTGTAGTAGTTATGTATCAGTAGGATCAGAAGTAGTGGCAGCAGCTGTAGTTGTAGTAATACTTGGGGTGAACAGGTACAGCAGTAGTATTATTGTGTCTTTTAGAATTATCAGCAGTTTCAGCAGTTCTTCTTTTACTGCATTGACGCGCTTCAGACAGATTCACCTCCTCAGCAGGCGCTTGAACATGAACTGTGATGGGACTTTCCACCCAGACCTCCTTACTGTGCGTGTAATGGTTTTGCTGGAACTGAAGCCAGCGCAGTTAGCTCCGTTTTTCCACAAGTGCACCGGACGGCCATAAATCACTGAAACTGCGTCCTGAAATCCAACTTACATACATTTATAATCGGTATGTGCTGCATGTGCCGTGAGGGAAAACAGCTCCTTTCTCAAGTGTCCTGACGGCGGAAAGGGGGAAGCGTTTTACGGTTGCGCGCTCCTTTCTAGCTGTGTGTACTTTGACTGTTGCTCAGGTGGGAGATGATGGTAGCGTTAGCATCTGTGGTTTTCCTTTCTTTCATCCTTCGACGCAGCCAAAAGAGGCCGGAGAGCTTTCGTGGCTCCGCTGCCCGGCGGAAATGTCAAAACCTTCCTCAGTTTCACATCATCAGTTTTTACTCAGCACACAGAAAATGAAGGTAGCACCAACACTGGACTCGTCTTTTCACCTGACAGCGATGAAATCCAAAACCGTGTGATGCAGAGTTCACGTGTGTGGCGACAAACAAGCTTGATGTGCCTGTAGGAGCTTCTTCCTGTGTGGAGGTGAGACTCAGTCCTGACTCAGCGTGTTGGCACTGCAAACACCTGCTGCCTCCAACTGCACACAGTACCTGCAGCCACTCAGGGTGTGTGTGTGTGCATGTGTGTGTGTTTTCCTTGCCCTCATTCCCGAGGGAGTCCTGGGGCGTTTCCTCTCGGCTCAGCTGTGTGTTCTTGCATGTTTGTTGTGGTTTTATGGATGAAAGCTCGGTGCGTGTTGACCTGATCGTGTGTGTATTTGGCTTCCTCTCTCCATTATCGCAGTTATGTCGCTAATCATAGCTCATAGTTTTGCTTTACTGCCCGTAAGGAAAAACCCTGGAACCTCCAGAAGAAATGAAAATGCTTTCAGTGGGTTTTTAGCTTTTTAAAATAAAAAGACTTTTTATTTAGTCAAATCTGAACAAAAAGTCAAAATGTTTTTAATGTTTTGGTGATTCAGTGACTCGTTCATCATTGATGTGTCGCGGATTATTATACCAGCATGTTCATGTCAAATGAAAGGCACTATAATGATCATTTGAGACCATGTTTAAGACAATTAAAAGCTTCCATCTCACACCAGTTGTTTGAGGTGTCGTCCAACATGGTACCACATTTCCCACAAGTCCCTTTTTTTAGCCTTTCTTGTTTCTCTTTGTTTGACTTTTAGCGAATCAACAACTCTGACTTCTTTTCAGTGTATTTTCACATATTTTCGTCAAACTAATGACAATCCCATCAGCTCCTTTGTGCTAACTAGCTAAATTCAGCATGCTAACATGCTAAACTGATATGGAGAACAAGGTCAGCAGTATACCTGCAGAACATTAGCATGCTAGCATTGTTATTATGAGCATGCTAAAGTTAGCTTTTAGCACATAGCCGCTGACGTGGCTGCAGGCTCTGAATCTTTGGGTTTTTTGTGTCCGTCCTCATCTGTGTTACTGTTTCTGAGGACAGACAGACAGAAGAGACAGCGGGACAGAGACCTATGTTATGTTTCATTATGTCACATGACAGAAACCTCCTTCTCTCTGTTGCTTTCTTCCTCTTTTTCTCTTCGTTCTCTTTCTCCTGCAGTCCGTCTCTCCCTCTCTTTCTTCTCCTGAAACGCTCCTCTTTCTGCTCTCGGCTCTCCGTCCTTGTCCTCTCTCTCTTGTGTTGCAGTGTGGAAACCATAAAATCAACCCTGTTTCCTTTTTAGGTGTTGGATAGATGCAACGCTCCCCTCTCTGTCCCTCTTTCTCTGCCTCTCTCTGCTTCTTTTTGTCGGTGTCACTGCTTCGCCTGCTTTGTCTTGTTCTTCTCCTCTTTCTTTATCGTGCTCACTCTTTTCTTCATATTTCTCCCTCCCTTCCTCCCTCCCTCTCTCTCTCCCTCTCTCTCTCTCTCTCTCTCTCTCTCTCTCTCTCTCTCTCTCTC
>JBBMOE010000080.1:90908-196642 GCA_037975065.1 Chaetodon trifasciatus
TGATGGACAGACAGACTGACTGATGGACAGACAGACTGACAGTGCTCACACAGAGCTGTTACAGTCTCTGACAGCACAGCTCGCTGACTGACACGTTCATTTCTCTTTGACTCCTCTGCCCTGATAAAATCCAAATGAAGCAAAGAAGACGGCTCGTGGCTGCATGTGTGTGTTTATGTGTGTGTTTATGTCACTTGAAGAAGAAGTTCATGTGTTGAAGACAAGGTCAGACGTCCCTCCACTCGTCCTTTGCGTCTCACCTCCCTCAGTGTCTTTTCTCTTTTCAAACTGAAGCATTTGCCAGTCCCTCTTTCTCGCCGCAGGGTGGTTGGATCCCCTGCCAGAGATGCTAATTATTGCCATGTGCTTTGCCTTCACGCTACCAGAAACACACACACACACACACACACACACGGCGCACACACCGTCAGCGATGACGTCCGTGCCCGCGGTCGGTTTCCTGATCCGAGCCAGTTACTCACATGTATGTGTGTTTAAGACGGATTTGTCAAGTCGGCGGCGCAAACAGCTTTTAGCGTGTTGGACAAATCCGCTGCAGATTTAGCGTCACTCAGGTCCGTTTCATGTGTCAGGCGACGCTCCTCACGCTGACTTTCCCTCATTTCTTAAATTCTTTTTCACTCCGTCATCCTGCAGCCAGAGAAACCCTGACGTCGCTCCGCAGCTCGTCCGTCGTCGTGTGCAGTTTCAGCCTCGGTCCTGTCAGAATCCCCGTCTGTGTGAGGAAGCACCTGAAGCCTGTTTGAGGATGAATGTTTACTTTCTCATGAGGCGATGTTTGTCACTGTTCAGGGTTAGAAACAGTATGCACACACTGTGACGCTGTGCTGCGTGACCTGTCGATAGCAGGAGAAATGTTACGTGTGACACGCGATGAAGTGCGCTAATTGAAAAACTGCTGCTGTATGAAAGTGTGTGTTTCCGTCGGGTTTCTCCGGTTAATCTTTTTCAGGCTGTTTTCATGAAAGTAGTAGAGTAGTTGTCTTATGACTTAGTCTTTATGCTTCATAATTTGTATCTTTAGATTATTTTACTGCATAAAAAACTGCATGTTTTGATGTTTAGTCTGCCTCAAATTGCGCCAAAATATTTTGAATTGAATGACGATTGACAAACCTGAGCTTCCTGTTTCAGTCTCCCTCTTCCTTTTTTCTGTTTTCTTTCTCTTTTTTCTGCACCTCCTCTTTCTCCATTAACTTTTTCATTCTTCCTGTCTCCTCCTCTTCTTCATTCAGTTTACCTTTAAGTCTCGTTGTCCACCAGCGTGTCTTCTTCTTGTCCTTTTTGTCCACCTCGCTCTCCTCTTGTGTGAGCATCTCCCTCTCATACACTCATTTCTTCAGCAGCTTGTCCGTCTCTGCTCTCTCACCTGCCGGGACCGGTTTTGGGTCTTGAAGGTCAGACTCAGAGAAATCCATCATGGCCGCTCAACGCCTTACAACAGCGTCACCCACGTATCCCCTCTCTCTCCTCAACTGTCTTCCTTTTGATTTGCCGTCAACGAATATGTCTTTGGGTACTTTTTTCAGCTCTCAAACTTCATTTCCCATGATGCACCTCTCTTTTGCTTTCCGCTCTCCTTTTAGTTGTTGCCTTATGTTACCCAGAAAGTATTTTGCTTTACTCCACTTGGAGTACAAGCTGGGTGGAGTTTTCAGACGCTGTCAATCAAGAACGAGCTCTCAGATGATTTTCATTTACTTTCCAGTTGTTTTCCATTTTTTTCTGGCTCGCTTTTCTCAAACTTTCTTTGTAAATGTGGCAAACTCCTCCCGTCCGGTATCCCCTGGTGGTTAAAATGCGACGCCAAGAACGTTATAAAAGCTATTGGATTCAGATGTGCTTTGTGCTGCATGCAGACCTGCTGATGGTACCGTAGGTCGGCTTGATTCATCGCTTCACGCGGGGAGATCAGTCAGCAAGTTTTGAGGTGGTTCGTTGCACCGTGAAAGGTGAATTATGTGCATCTGCAGTACTTTGAGTTTCAGATTTATGCACGTACGCTCACACACACACACACATGCAGTCAAACTGCACCATCTGGTCTTGGTTGAGTGGAGGGAATGACGAAGCATAATGTGATAAGTCAGACAGCTTTCTCTCAGTCTGCTTCGTGTTTTCATGTCTACGGTTGCAGCTTTTTGTGGAACAACATTTCGCTGCAGCCTCGTTTGTTTCCATTCATTCAACAGAATTTCTCGCCTTATAGTTTTGGGTTTCTACCTTCAACATCTGAGATAGACTTTGCAACAAAGCTGCGTGCTGTTCGGAAAGTCATGTCATCTATAATGATTGCCGTGCTTGATTCTATACTGTGACTTCGCAGGCCTCAGTATTACACATAACAGAACCTGCAAAGTGAATGTCTCTTTCTCTGTCTCGTCCTCTGGCAGGTGATATCACACAGAAGGGCTATGAGAAGAAGCGATCCAAGCTGATAGGAGCCTTCTTCCCTCAAGCACCAGGTAACACTGAAACCTTTTCATTCAGCTCTTTTAGCAAATGTCAGTTAGCGACGCATGGTGTTGGCATTGTTTTAGAAATGTAAAGAATTATAGCACATAAAAATGAGAAGAAATTGCTCAAAACCAAATGGTCCAGACGAGCAGAACCAAGGCAAACACCAAATGTGGAAACGTTGCACATAAACAACGTGGGTGGGGTCATGAGTGTGCACAAGAAACATCAGGCTGACCTTCTCGCAGTATAGCAGCAGTAAGTTCTTTACAGTGAAGCTGTCAACGTTCAGATTGAGTTAATCTGGGATGTTAAAATCGGACATCCCAGCAAGATTACAAAATAGAAACAATCCAATCTGAATGCTCTCGTGATTCAGTTCTTATTCATATTGGAGTAAAACGCTCAGATGTTTCTGTCCAACCCCGTCTCCTACAAGTGTCATCGAAACACAGCTAATTTGCATTCATAATTACATCATGCCGACAGACGTAATCTCAGCCTGGATTATGTTAATTTCTTCATGTATGTGCTGTGCTGGTCGGTGTGGATGTTGGGCATACAAAGAGTTCTCGTCCGGGCTGTGGTCAGCTTTGGTTGATGTTAGGGAAAGATCCTAAGTGGTGCTGACTTTTCTGGATTAAACCATCTTTCCCTGACATGAACCCGGTGCTCACTGCGCCTTAACACCGCCGTAAGAAAGTTGAGTGATGCTGCAGCCACCAGGAGTGGATCGTGCATTGCGAGATCGGATCTTTGGGTGGAAAACAAATGAAACACATCGTCAGCAAACACATGTTCAGTATCATTTTTGTCAGGTAATTTCCTCATTGTGGTATTACAGAACATAATGGTTGACATGGTTACGCTTCCTTCAACTGACATTTGCTGTTTGTAATGAGTTGCATATAAGTGTCATTTGTAGGAGACGGGCTTCCCTAATCCAAATAGGACTACTGCAGACTGAATGACTCAAAGCCGAAGTGCGAAGAAACGGATACAGCTGTGTGTCCGTAACCTTTTTGTTCCTGCTACACTTTGACTATAGATGCATGAAACCCGACTGGACATTGCATGGGCACATGATGACAGTGTTTAAGCAGCACACAGTGAAAAGACACTTTGATGGCTTAAAGGCTGAAACAAAGAGCATTTTGAGCGTGTGTGTGTTGGTTTTACAGAGACAGCGTTGTTCTTACAAAGCAGGTCTGTGTTTCACTGAAAGGACCCCGGAGGCTGTTGCAGGGTTTGAAACTGCAGTGCCTCAATTCCAAGAATATCCATTTATTTATTTAGATGCTTTTGTCCAGTAGACCTCCAAAGTGCACCGCTACGGTTTGATTTCCCTTCATGTCGTGTGTTTGCTGACTCTGACCTTCGTACATTTAATAACTCATCACCAGCGTTGTTTTTGGTAATAAACCACAGATGGATGTTACTGGGTTCCACCACAAAGGATCTAAAAGTCCATTTTGCTGTCAAACACTGCATCAGATTGACTGCTGAGGATGGGACTGGAGCGTCACTGGAGACCAGCAGACACACTGGCACTGCCAGAGCTATTACTGGAATACTGTGTGTGTGTGTGTGTGTGTGTGTGTGTGTGTGTGTCTTCGTAGGGTGGGGGGTTGTCAGGAAGTGCATTATGGGAAGGAATGAGGGGTGTGGGAAGGAGAAAATGTGTGGTATTCACATCCAGGCCTGGTGGGGGGCCGTCCCTATTTCGCTATGTGGGACCGGATGACACACACTCCTCTGTGCACACCCACACACACACGCCCACACGTGTACACACACACGCACACACACACACACACACAATGGTATTCTGACCCTACACTACTCATTCCTTCTCAGTCCTGCAATGCACTTTTCATGTCCATGCACTAGTAACACACATTTGTGCACATGCATACACACAATACCCCCCCCATTTTCAGACCCTTTCTCTCACACACACTCGCACGCACACACACACACACACACACACACACACACACACACACACACACACACACACACACACACACACCTAACAATATAATACTCCCTTTCACATGGACACACACACACACACGCTCACAGCAGTGACATGATTTCTTCCCTGTGATGTGTTTGGGCTCTAAGGCCTGTTAATCCACACCGCTTGGTACACAGTCAGGCTGATGTGCTTTGACTGAAGCGTTTACTGTGTTCAAAGTAATGGATTTTCCCCCAGTTACCCAGATTTACATGGTTTCACAGTATAGATTAGGATTAGTTTACTCAGAGAGGACTTTGATCCCTTTCAATATCAGTCAGGAAAAAAAGAAAGTTATGGTAAAATACTTTTCACTTATTGCAATTGTTGATTAGTACACTCGGTCATGTCCAGTTTTTAGTCATGGGCGAGAAGAGCGTGGATGCAGTTATAACAAGGTCATGCTTTACTGCGTGCCGCCAATGTGGAAATTTCTACTTCAACTTTGTCGTCAACAAGAGGAAATTTGACCTGCAGCCAAGAGAAACGGAGGCATTAAAATAAAAAGCACCACACAAGCTCGTATAAAACAATGTTCATGAAGTGATATCCTAAAGCCTGCAGTACATCTCGCCATCAACGTCATTAATGGTTAAAACAGCATCACCATCATCACAGTACAGTTGTACATTATCAGTCTTTAGCAGTTTAATTATAAGAGATGAACAGATTTCTCACCGTGTTAAATGTGGACTCACTCACTCGTCCAGAGGGGAGATGCTCAAACTCAATCTGCTCTCTTGTGGAAAATGTGAGACATATCTGGCGGTTTAATGCCAGTGACTTTGCTTAAAACTTCCTGGGGCCACGAAAAGTTGTGGAAGCCTTGCTGGAGTTGGGGTCGGGCAAGCACGTCATGACTGTGAAGGTCCTCAGACTATCAAGATCGAAGAAAGTAAACATACCCCGAAACATTTTTTAATGAAACGCATTCTGCAGTATCTGCCGAATGAGACGATGCTCTCAATCTCCAGCACATTAGAAGACACGAAATGCGCTGTTCATCCAAACACCACACACAGACGGTGTGTCGGCTGTGATCAGGACTTCCTCAACATGTTCCCTCCACCGTCTATCAGTATTCCCAGTCAGTGTCAGCCTCTGCTAAGAACAAAGAGGAGCCGGTTTGCTGAAGTTTTGCATTACACTCCCTGGAGCTATGACACCAGGGAATATAAGTTTGGCAGTAGAGACTACTTGAATACCACTGTCATTTAATAACTTCAAAGACTTATTCTGACATCAACTACACCCAGACTTGAACTAATTCTGCCTGACCTATAACCTAAACTTTTTGTTGTTATACACCTACACTCGGCCGTCTCGTAGGTTCTGTGTACATGTACGTCAGGAATGAACCTACGCTTTTTCCCATAATGCTTCAAACCGGAATAATCAGACTTTACAGGAAACGAGAGCGGCCCCCTCAGCCGCTCCTCTTTCTGGAATGAAGCAAAGCCTGCACAGCCCTCCCTCTCTCGTGTGTTCAGATAAAGTGAAAATGCTTTGTCATTTCTTGTGTCACTTGCTCTCGTCAGAAGGCAACATGGCACAAGGGATTCAACTTGAACGGGCAAAATTCTGCTGCTCAATCTGTCTGGATCTACTGAATGAGCCGGTGACTCTTCCTTGTGGTCACAGCTACTGCTTGAGCTGCATCAAGGACTGCTTAGATAATGAGGATCATAAGAGCATCTACAGCTGCCCTCAGTGCAGGCAGATCTTCACACCGAGGCCTCTCCTGGTGAAAAACACCATGTTAGCCTTTGTAGTGGAGGAACTGAAGAAGAAGGAAGAAGCCTCTCCTGCTGATCACTGCTATGCTAGACCAGAAGACGTGGCCTGTGATGTCTGCCAGCTGAGAGCCTTCAAATCCTGTCTACAGTGTTTGGCTTCCTTTTGTGAGAAACACCTCCAACCTCACTATGATGTAGCTCCTTTAAAGAGACACAAGCTAGTTGACCCATCTGCAAACCTACAGGAGAACATCTGCTCTCGCCATCAAGAAGCTATGAAGTTGTTCTGCCGAACTGATCAGCAGTGTATCTGTTATCTCTGCTCCAAGGATGACCATAAAGGCCATAACAAGGTCTCAGCTGCAGCAGAAAGGACAGAGAGGCAGAGAGAGCTGGAGGTGAGTCGACAAGACATCCAGCAGAGAATCCAGGACAGACAGAAAGACGTGAAGGTGCTTCAGCAGGAGGAAGACGCTGTTAATCGCTCTGCTGAAAATGCACTGAGGAGCACTGACAAGATCTTCATTGATCTGATTCACGTCATTGAAAAAAGGGTCTCTGATGTGAAGGAGAAGATTAGATCTCGGCAGAAAACTGAAGCCGGTTGTTTCAGAAAGGTTCAGGAGAAGGTGGGGCAGGAGATCGCTGAGCTGAGGAGGAAAGATGCTGAGCTGGAGAAGCTCTCACGCACAGAGGATAACACTCATTTCCTATTAAAGTACCCCTCATTGTCACGTCTCAGTGAATCTGAAAATCCATCCAGTGCTGAAGTCCACCATCTGCAGTGCTTTGAGAAGGTCACAGTGGCTCTGTCAGAGGCTGGAAGTAAACTACATCAGGTTCTTGGTGAAGAATATGCAAAGATCTCAATGACAGTATCTGAAGCTGATGTTTTACCATCAAATCCACAAGTAGAGCCCAAGACCAGAGCTGACTTCTTGCAGTATGCATGCGAAATAACGTGGGATGCAATCACTGCAAACACACATCTGTCAATATCTAAGGGAAGGAGAAAGGCAGCATTCATGAGAGAAGAACAGAAATATTCTCTTCATCCAGAAAGGTTTGCATATTGGCAGGTCCTGAGTAGAGAGAGTCTGACTGGACGTTGCTACTGGGAGGTGGAGAGGAGTGAGAAAGGAATTTTAGTAGCAGTTGCGTACAAGGATGTCCGCAGAGCAGGCGACTTCAGCGACTGTGTGTTTGGACACAATGAGAAGTCCTGGGCGCTGGATTGTTTCAAAAATAGTTACGAATTCAGGCATAAGAACACGAAAACACCCATCCCGGGGAGGTGGTCCCCCAGAGTCGGGGTGTACCTGGATCACAGTGCAGGTATTCTGTCCTTCTACAGCGTCTCTGAAACCATGACGCTCCTCCACAGAGTCCAGACCACGTTCACTCAGCCTCTCTATGCTGGACTCTGGCTGTCAGATGGAGCTGCAGTCGAGGTGTGCAAGCTCAAGTAGACTGTTGAAGAGCTGAAATCTCCTGTCAATCAAACGGGGAAATAATGTGACGACTGTACCAAAGAGGAAAGTTAAGTAGTATGCACATTTAAAGTAAACTATGCAAGTAAACTTACTTAAACATCGTTGGTGTTATTCATGCCATTAGAGAAGTTAACAATGTATAATATTTTACGAACTTGTTGCATTTTTTTTTGTTTATAAAGTTGTCACAACAAGAGAGAAGTTCTTCCTTTTGAAGTAGAGTGTTATAAATGTATAAAGTCATACAAATGAAAGACTCAACCCCTCGTTACCTTCCGCCCCTAGTTTCAGGGTAACTATTTTACGGGGCTGATATTTAATGAATAATTGTCAAGACTTTTCGTAAAGAGTCAGCTGACCTGCTGTGCACCAACTAAATGACTCTCTCACATCAGCGGTATATTGGAGTGAATCATTTGGCTCCGTACCTTTTGAACTTTGTCCGGATTTTCCCTCTAATTGGTACAGTACCAAATCATGGGCTTCTTTCCAAGAACTCTTTTAGGATCCATGAGCCCACAAAATCAAACAGACTAATCACTGACTAATTCATTGACTTTTGAACATGACTTGAGAAGTAACCTTATGTGCATCTTATGCTGAGGATGAAGGAATTGCTCCTTCATTAGCTGATTTTCCACATTTTTAACTTGATTTATTCTAGTATATAAAGGCTGCTTACTCATGTCACAATCTTGGTTTTGCCGTGTTTCCATCTATTGTCAAGCGAGTTTTAAGCAAAATTTTGAAATGTTGCAAAAAAGAAAAACAAAGAAAACACAAATTCAGTGTGTTTCCATAAACTGTTTCGGAGCAAATAAACTAGGCCACGCAAGTGTAGTTTTGTCAGAAGTTGGCGGTCTAAGCTACGTTATGCATGGCTATAATTAACAGAGTAGAAGAAGAATAATGTTGAAAACAACAGGAGTCGCCTTAGCTACGTGAGAGAAAATATGGATGGACGACCACAGCGGAAACAGTTTCTTCTTCTTCTTCTTTTTTGGGTTTTGTAGTGGAAAGGTTTTGTTAATTGTGTGCGCATTAACACTTTTCCGAAAAAGGCAAAAACCACCTCAAGCGAGTGTACAAACTTTTTGCGAAATTGAGGACGTTTTTTTGAATTTTGTTGTTTCCATCAGGCATGTCTAATGCGATATGCCCATAAAAACACCTTAAAAACACACCACTGACACTCCTACACCGCTCATCATTCTTATCTAACAGGAAAAAGAAAAGGGAACTGTGGGGCTAGCTGGATTGTGCTAATAATGACAAGCTAATTGTCTGAGTGACAGTATCTGTGTCGGTATGTAAATTTGTTGAAGGTAAAATAACAAAATCTGATGATACATTTTCCATGTCTTATGTCGCTGTCTTAGCTGTGAATGTGTCTGTAACAGTACCAGGACACACTCCTGTGGACTGTCTTTTACTGTAACGGTTGGAGTGACAATCCAGTGGTAATAAAGCGTGTTTGTATGGAGATGTTTATGTGGATTTTGTCCAGCGTGTATGTTATCGGTCATTTAACAAATCTGTCCATTTGACTCAGCTCATTCAGACTGATGTGATGTGTTCACTGTAGCTCGGACCACCACCTCTTAAACACTTTAAAGGTTTTCATTTCAGACAAATCCAGTGTAGGAGAAGGCAAAGCAGACGAGCCACGAGACCGCGTGATCCTCCACATGTGACACTTCTGTAAATTCAAAGCTAAGCTAAACACATTATGTCATAAAGCATAAAACATCTGCATTTGACATCTGGGATTTCCGTCAATACTCAGTAATGACAAGGAGGAGTCCAACGGTGTTTACCCAAATCCCATTTCCCCTTTGTTTCTAGCCATCCAACAATATTTATCATAGACGAGGTTCATTTCCATTTATTTTGCTGAATGTGTGTGATTGTGGCCGGCTGGGATCAGATGGATGCAGACCGCCGCCGAGCTAAAGCCTCTTATGAATGAGCCACTTGTCGCCCTGTTTGTAATTCTTGGTTTGTTTGTAATGAGTCAGTGTGAACCTGAAAAGGGCTGAACCGCATCTGCTTCTCCACTGTTCAGCGTTTATGTAGCCTCCCCTCTGAGAGCACCGTGCATCTCTTCCTCAGAGCTGTTTTAATGATTAATTCTGCCCTTTGTTAGCTTTTCTTCGCTGTCTGTGATCTGCGAACACACTACAAATCTGAGATTATACACCCAGAACAGCTCAGACTCTGCAGATTCAGTCTTATATTTCTGCTGTTACTTCCCCACTTAAACTAATGAATTCACAGTGCATGGAAGTCTGCTAATTCTGAACATTTGTTGTTTTCATCAGTAAATTGAATGCATTAGTAACCTCTTTAATGTTTTATGAAGGTCTGATAATGTGAGTAGGAGCACATGCTGTTATATCCTGTGCAGCATATATATTATTATATGTACTGATGATATCTTTTATATTGCTTTTGTACTCATATTCTATTGTATTTTTAAATGTTGTTTCTTCTTCTTATTATTATTTCTGCTTGGGTCATGTAGATTTTGTGTTCAAAGCAAATAAAAATGGTGAGACGTGCAGCTGCGGGTGTTGGCTGGTGCTTTTTATGGTAGCTGAGGTGCTGTTGGTGTCTGTCTTGCAGCGTTTGACAGAAACAGACTGAATCAGAGGCTAGCATTGATGTCCTCTGAGGTTTCACCGTGTGCCGGTGTGAGAGGTCTCGTCACGTCCGGGTCAAGTGCTGTTTGTTGTGTCAGATGGATGGAGTGTAACTGGGGAACTACGATAATGTCAGACTGATGATTTATTCATCGTACGTCAGCTTGTGTTTTCGCAGCAGACGCTGTTGCAAACTTCATCCAGGTGACATCCAGGAAGTTTAAAACAAACACTGAGGGATACCTGCAGGTATGAGTCAGGTGTAGCTGTACAAAGGCTGTATGCAGGTAGACCTTATGAACGCATGAAGCTTATACAGATCAACGTTTCCTGCTTTGATTTAGATACAAACACACAGTTTTAGCTCATGCTCACAACCAGCAGGACGATGATGGCGACCCCACTCGAATTACTTCCAACCTCGAGATCAGGGCTGGCCAAACTTTTTATCTTGGAGGGCCAAAACCAAAGCTTAAGGGTGTCCTCAGCCAAAAGCAAACACCTGCTGTATTGTATTATGTTGTATTGTGTTGTAAAGATGCAAAGTGGGACTAGATCCCAAGCTGTTGTTGTGGAATCCCACACATCTAAGGAGCATTTTAACCTGCACGAAACAGCATGAACAGTGATTTATAGTCTGTTTTCTTTATTGATTTTTAATTGGTTTTCACTAGAAAGGCATCATCAGGGCATCACCAGAGTCATTAGGACTGGTCTTCTGGGAACCATGAACGAGTCAATTGGTCGAGTAGATGCTGAGATGTTTCACAGGACAACTTTGTGCTGCAACGTGTTCCACTATTAAGTACGAACAACCTGCAGACAAAAGAAACTGAGTCAGAGGAAAGGAGAGAGGAAGAAGACATTTTTAGAGAGCAAGTAGAACGAGTCAGGAGGGGGGAATCCATCCGTCCAGACTCCCCAGAGGTAACAGGAAGGCGAGGTATTTCCCAGACCTGTCATATACTCCAGCGCTGGCCGGTGGTCGTTATATGGTCGGCTAATCAACTTTCAGCTTTCCTCCTGAGCCGCGCTGAGAGCTCTAATGAAGACGGACGAGGGTGGAAGTGTGAAGCCGAGATGGGCGCTCATAGATCAGCAGCTCTGCAGCAGCCCAAGCTGTCAGGAACAGGGTGGTTGTTATCATCAGACCTATCGATTGGTGTGTAGGGAGGTTGTTTTCCCTGTTTGTGTGTATGTGTGTGTTTACCTACCTCACACTGCTTCAAGAAAATCTCTCCTTGTCCATATTTATAGTTATTTATGAATGTATTGATGAGCAGATCCACATATAGCTCTTAGCTTATAGCCTTTCATTGTTTTTAATGTAGTGATTAGCGTTGTTTTTCTCTCTTTTTTGCTCTGCTGTGTACATCTCTCCATCTGGGAGGCGAGCTTGACTTCAGATTTCAACTTTATCTGACTGAATAAGATTTAAACCGTCCGTGCTTTGTGTGTGACGCTGCCAAAAGAAGAACCATTAAAGAAAACATCAGGTCAGCAGGTAGTTTCATGGCCGCCTCGGTTAGCTGAAAACATGAAATCACAGTGAAATAATTGCAACTGTTTCTTGAACAAACTGAATTTCCTTGAAGGAAGTGTGATTTCCTACACAGGGTGTGTGTGTGTGTGTGTGTGTGTGTGTGTGTGTGTGTGTGTGTGTGTGTGTGTGTGTGTGTGTGTGTGTGTGAGTGTGTGTGTGTGTGTGTGTGTGTGTGTGTGTGTGTGTGTGTTTCTTGGCTGGTTTGCACTGACTCTGTCAGGCTGTTTGCTCTGGCTTTATTGTGTCATAGATCAAGGTTTTCAAAGCCTGACCCCCATCTGACAAAACTCAGAAACCTGCACCCATCCCCCGCTCCCATGCTCCCCTTTTTTGAACATTTTGGCAAATCTGCGCCTGTAAAAGTGCACCACAGTTTCACCTCCTGTTTCCACTGCGTCCATGGACGTATGCACACCTATCACGGGGTGACTGTGATAATAAGGAGCGTCTTTTTAATGATTTCTCAGCAGATGAAGGAGGTTTAAGTGCCATGGACGTTGGAGATAATGACACCCTCAGGGGGTGTAGGTCACACTAGATGTAAATATCACATCTGTGTTCACATTTGACTGAACTGCTCAAAATGAACTCAGAGGAGAGAACAGGTTTTGATGCAGATTGAGGCGGTTGGGTGGTAATGCTTTTGAAAGATAAGATAAGATATAACTTGGGATGCAATATAAAAATTATATATATAAAAGTATATATATGTTCATTATATGTGAGAAGAGTTTAAGAATAATAATGCCTTGAATATTTGAATTTCACATTGAAGATATGGATAATAACATACAGTAGAAAAAGAATGTATAAGCACAGTAAAAAAGATGGAAATCTGCATATGATATTTGCAGGGATGTGATGTATATTTGCAAATGTTAAACAGTAGAGATCAGTAGAGTAACAGAGAGTCAAATCAGCAGTCAAACAACGATAATTAACCTCCTGTTGCCTTTAAACTGGCAGGTCTCAGTGCGCCTCCTTCTGCTCCTCACCTGAAAACCTCATAAATCAGTGATTCTAATAAAGAGGATGAAGATTTGTGGGATTAACAGATGTTAGAATGGGGAAATATGAAGACTGTGGTTTAGACCTGAACCTTTCTGTTCCAGGAATGGATCCGTCCATGGGCCAGGAGAGGAGAACGCCGGTCACCCCGTCCTCGTCCTCCCGCTACCACCGCCGGCGGTCCTCTGGCTCCAGAGACGAACGTTACCGATCAGGTAAGAGGCTTCGTCTGTCTGTCTGACCAGATGAACCACATTTAGAGCTGATATAACTGATGGTGTGTGACCGTCTGACACGCTGGCAGAGAAATATTTGCCAATCACCATGTTAATTAGATTCATCACTCGCGTCATTAGCATCGCGGGTTATGGGCCATAACTTGAGCACGACATGATAACAGTTTTTAATTTTACCTCAGAAGTTCCTCCAATAAAGGTGATGATGTGATGATAATTTGGAAGACTTTGCTGCACACATTTGCATATCAGCTGCTGCACACTTTCATACTTTAAGACATGGAGTTTATACTAATATCACCCATGTTTTCTGTGTAGAGACAGACACAGAGACACTGTGTGTCTGCTCCTCATTAAAAGCTCCAGATCTCATCATCCCTCATCTTGGTTTAATGGGTTAACTCGGTTCCTTGAAACTGCGGCTGAGTAGAATTTGGACTGTAATTGAGTCCATGTGGGGACAATGTGTCATGTATCTTAAACCAGAGGAAGGGGTTTGCTATCAGCTCTGTCCTCGAGGTGCTGGACATACATCAGCTGATGGTGTTTAGCATGAACATGAACAATCTTGAGTTACTCAGATGAGGAGGACGTGTTTCATCTCCTCAGTCACTCTGTTGGATCAGCTCTGTCGTCGTGACACTTTCTGACTGATCTCAAACCTGCTTTGATGCAGATTTATCGGCCTCGCTCTAGTCTGAGGAGAAAAATCCATTTGTGCACACTGGTTTCTCAGAGGTTTCCAAAAGGTCTGTGTTTGGATCAGATGCCAAATCTTAGACCTGTGAACACAATCCCCTCTGAGGACAGTCATCCTGAGGTGTCCTCATGCCACAGTGGCCTGTTTGATAATCTCAGCAAATCTGCAGAATGAGCTGCAGCAAATCCAGAGTTTGGCGTAGATCTGTGGAAAAAGCTCCTCACAAACTTGTCGCAGCTCTTGCGGCATTGTTTGTTTTTGTTCCATCTGGTGTCCAGTAAAGATTAATAGAGGATTCATTTGGGTAAATTCTGTTTAGGGCACCTCATTCAAAATTAACCTGAAAGAAATTGCTGTGGTGACGTTTGGGATTCGCAGTAAGGATCATAAAGAAGTGCAGTAGCCCAATGAGGAGAAAAAAAGCTGTTACTTGAAGGTTTGAGCTGCTGGACTGGTGGGAAAACCTGGCCTACTTTATTATCACATTCCCACGTGCTGATGGAGAGTTTGAGTTTGTTTGAGTTTGATCTGGCAGAAGAGAGATCCCATAAAAACCTTTTAACCCATTAAAGTGAAAAAGAAAAGCTGCGTGAGCACCTTTAAACGCTGCACACACACTCACTTCCACACACTGCGCTGTCACGCTCAGTCGACCGTAAGACAATAAACGTGCACTTGAGATTTAGATCACCTCCGTTTCCCTACACGAGCACACACACAAGCCAAACAAACGTACCTCTGTGAGGCCCATTCAGTCTGACAAATGTCTTACTTTGTCAATATCGGGCCAACAGCCTGCATCGTGTTTGCCTTCTGCCAGCGATGGACGCCATTCAAGCAAACCCAGCTGCAGCTCCATCGCAGCGTTTTATCTCGCTCTCAGAAACACTAACTCGTCGACGCTCCCTGAACCTAATCCGGTCGGAAACCGCGGGGCCTCGTGGGAGCCGCTGTCGAGCTCGGGAGCGTAAACTGAATGTGAATAAACGGGAACACGGCGCTCGTTGTAGCGCTGCAGCACAAACGCAGCTGATGGTCCTGCTGCTGTTTGTCCGCTCGGCCCCTCGGTGCTCGTGCGTCGGCTGGATGGACTTTCTGATTTCTCCGTTATTCGACACCCTTCCCCAATGTTTTCGCTGGACCGCAGCCATTAAGAGTGCCCGAAAAGTCAACTTCCTTCGCTGTGTGGTCGGCCCTGCCATGTTTATGGTTAGCAGTGGTGGAGGAGGGGCTTTACTACAAACAAGTACTGTGCAGGAGTATCATGATCTAAATGTACTCCAGCATGAAAAGTTAAAGCAAAATGCCCCCTGATGTGTTCTTCTGCATGACATTATTAGTTTGTTAAAACATTAATGAGATGGAGCTTCTTTTAACTACTTCATAAACGGTTCTGGTAGTTTAGTCCAGTGGTTCCCAACATGGGGTCCGGCCCCTCCAAAGGGTCACCAGATACATTTGAGGGGGTCGTGAAGGGATTAATGGAGGAGAGGAAAAAGTTACGACGCTCAGATTTCTTTCATTTTTCTCTGTTTCTTTTCTTTTTTGTAAGAAAGCTCAGATATTTTGGGCCTGAGGAGTCACAGGACAAAAAGGTTTTAATCTGTGATAATGCAGTACAAGTATACGTTTATTGTCTTAATTGAAAAGTAACCAACTTACTAAGAGCTAACTGTAACTCTCAGACAAACATTGTGGAGTGAAATGTACAATATTTGCCTCTGAAACGTAGCGTAGTACAAATATAAGCTCAGTAAAGTAGATAAATACCTCAGAATTGTACTCAGGTGCAGTATTTGACTAAATGTACTTAATTACTTTCCACCTGTGATACTGATGGTGATAAAGATATTCAGGTCAGTGAATGAATGATTTTCATGTTAATAGACCAGTATTCAAGGACCGCAGCAGTGTGTTTTAACCCATGTATTAATTATCAGGGATACAATACAGCCTTTCCTCAGGTGAGCCATGATGTTTGCAGGTCTGTATTTCCTACCTGCAGTGCAGCCTCTTGTCTCAGTCTTCAGTCTGGTGCAGTTCATCTCACACTGCATTACTCAGCAGCAATAACAGCCGATAAAAGCAGATGCAGAGATGATGGATTATCAATCTTAACCGAGTTTTAAGTGTCTACAAAATCATTTTCTTACTGTACAGAAATGAAATGAAATCAATGGCTTTCCAGCAGGCGGAAAAGCTTGTTTAAAAATTGAAAAGGCTGTAGCACGGTTTGGGAATAGCCAACATTAATATCAATTATCCTGGAAAACTCTCCACTGTGGAACAATAGAAGTCATTCTTCATTCTTCTTCTGCAGTTTCCAGCCTTTAGCTGAACGTGTCCGGGCGTGGCTGTGCGATGATTCACTGTGAGCGCTGTAAGTTGAAAGTTTAGAAAGATAAATCTGACCTGACCTTGAAATCTGCTGTATGTGTGTCTCCAGATGTGCACACAGAGGCAGTGCAGGCAGCCCTGGCCAAACACAAAGAGAGGAAGATGGCGGTGCCGATGCCGTCGAAGCGCCGCTCGCTGGTGGTCCAGACCTCAATGGATGCCTACACGCCACCAGGTATGACAGAAAACAGTGCTGTTGCAGGTCTGCAGTTAGCACAGACACAGCTAGAACTCCATGGATATCAGGTGCTTTAGTTCTGCCAAACATGATTAAAATAAAATCTGGAAACTCAACAATAATAAAAACTTTAGCTGTGTTCGCAACATTCATCACACGCCGGAAAACGAATCAGCTGTTTGGATAAAAAAAAACCGTCAGCCTCAGCTCCACAGTGGCAGGTGTACTGAAGCTAAGCTAGGCTACGTGCTGAATGCTAATGTTCAACTTGTGGCTCAAAGCCAGCTAATGTTAGCATGTTAACTTACCCGTTAACTCCAGGCTGTTGACATGCTCATGGTTAGCATTTAGTGTTTTCTAGCATGCTAACTGCAGCCAGTTAGCAGCCATTAGAATGCTTGGTTGTTAACATGCACACGGTTAGCATGATAGCATTTTGGTGTAGCATGCTACATTTAGCAGGCACAGTATTATCTTGATAGATAGAAGTACTAGCATAGCTAAGAGTCACATAGATGAGCGCTGATAGATGGACTCCCTCACTGACTCCTGGAGACGTCTTTCTTTGTGCGTCACTGCGGACTTGAAGCTTCTTTCGACCGTTTTAACAGCTATAAAATCGCTGTGGATGTAGAATCTGAAATGTAAATGTTTTATATTTCACGTGGACTTGCACTCAGCGCTACTCTGTGCTCACGTCCTTCTGTCCCAGTTGGACGCTGAAGCTGTCAGTGAAGTTAATCAGCCATTCAGCGAGTCTGCCGGGCTGCTTCCTCAATCGTGTGTGTGATTAAAGAGCATTTTTATTTTATGTTTTTATGTATGCATGAAAGAGAGACAGAGATCAGTTTGTATGAGTGTATAAAAGCTGCTGCAGCAGCCGATGTAGCCGCAGCATTGATGTCCTCCTTGTGTCAGCGGCGTCGGCCGATGATTGAATTGGACGAGCCTGCATTGACTGTTTCGTGGAGATTGATGGCCGCTCTGCTCCGTGGGCCAACCGGAAATGAAGCTGACCATCACGTTGGACTGTCACGGCTGCGAGAGAAGAGGAAGTGCTTTATTACACTTCGCTGCTTTGGCATTTTAAGCAGATTATGGTTTTGGAAGTTGAAAAGGCTAACCTTGGAAAATAGATTTCTGTCACGTCTGTCGTCGCTTCGGTCAGCCACAAGCTGTGGATGTCACAACGGGCAGAGATTATTCATTCTGCGTGACAACAAAATCCATTTTGTGTTCTGCTGTGATGAGTTTGGATGACTTGACGGCAAAAAGATTTGTTTTGTAAGCCTCAAAGAGTGAAGACATGAATAAAACTATTCTATGCAGTCAGCTGAGACCATGAGACACTGGTCATCACTCACTGTAATGATGTTTTATCATTCACTGTGGACACTCAGGTACACTCACCTAGTTAGTATTAGTTCATCTTTATGGTGCCAAACCAGGCCTGCTGTGAAAGGGTCAGAAACAGAAAGAAATCAGGTGCAATAAAAGCAAAGATGCTCCCTCCAAGAACACCTGCCGTGCACGCCGGATGCCTCTCTGGACTCCTACATGCCTCGAAAACTTGTCCTGCACATAAAAATGAGGAAATCTTAATCCAGGAAAGCCGGTCATCTCGAGAGCGTCGTGATATCTGCGTCTGAGCCCAGATCGACGTGTACATATATTCCATTAATGGAAAGTCGAGCGGTCATAAACCAACAAAAGGTGCACGAACCAGAACGAGTGCGGACTTCAACCTCCTGCAATAAACGAAGAACCTGCAATTTGCAAAATGTGCCGTGCAGCTGTGATGTATTACGAGAGGATACTGCCGTGTCACTGACTTCCCCCTCGCTTATAAAAGAGGCCATTACAGTTTTTATGTTGAACTTTTTTCCCCACTGGCTCAACTCAAACTTACTGAAGGACAGAAGCCCTGCAGAGGATTCATTTCAATCAATGTGGATCCATTTGTAGGCTTTTCATGGCTGGATCTCCTTTTATTGTCTCCTGACCTGGCAACACTGCTGCCAGTCACTCATGTACTGTATGCAGGTGGCATCAACCCCACAAACCTCCTCCGAGTTATAAAAACGAATCTGAAGTTTC
Organism: Chaetodon trifasciatus; assembly: GCA_037975065.1. Lineage (NCBI taxonomy): Eukaryota > Metazoa > Chordata > Actinopteri > Chaetodontiformes > Chaetodontidae > Chaetodon > Chaetodon trifasciatus. The sequence goes on from JBBMOE010000080.1 coordinate 109,437, forward strand.
CTTCTTGTAACCCGACAAGTCAACCTGCCGCCTGCCTCTCTGACCTCGAACATGGAAATGTCTACGTTAGATATCGCCTCTCTTTAAATGTGCACAGCTGATTGCATCCCTGTTGCGTGCGAAGCCGATCTGTCCCGGGCGGGTGGCGGTGGCAGCCATCCGTGTCTTTATGGCGCTGGTGTCATTTAACGAGTGTTAATGAGGCTGTTATGTCTCTGGCTGCAGGGTCGAGCTTCACGGAGATCCACTGAACGAGGCCTGATTTAGACTGACGGCACCAAGTGTGAGCAGCCAAAGATTAACTGTGAGGGTGTTTTATTGGATCAAAGCAGATTGTGCAAACAGCGCTCCCTCGTGATCTTTGACAACCTTCAAATGTCCACGTCAGGACCCATTCTCACCTCCATCCTACTCTTCCTCCTTGCCAGTCTTCCTCTGTCTTCTCCATTCTCATTTTCCTTCTTCTGCTCCACCTCAGCCAAAACGAGGTGGAGGTTGAATTTGTTTGTTTATCTAAATGATTACCACAGGTGTTTGGTCATCTTTTCGGCTCTCAGCTCGAAGCCCGCTGGTTCCTACGGAAGATCTAAATCTTTAAAAACACCCTAAAGAAGCCTCATCAATTTCCTAAAACAGCTGCTCGCTGTAGCTTTCATCAAACGTTACTCAAACAGGAGGAAACTGTGCGTTTGTCAGGGACTATTTTCAGCGGCGGATTAATCCACATTTGGTGCTGCAGTTTGTTTTGTGGCAGCAGGACAGTGTGTGTGTGTGCGTGTGTGACAGAATAAACTACAGCGTGTGTGCTCACGGTGATGAAGGAACATGTCAGCCAGTGTAACTGTGAACACACACATGCAACACTCAACCGCCGTTAACAGAAACCCTTCATGAGTGGGCAAACCCGCTTTCTACGTACACGACACGTTCACATGCAGCTTGTTTGTGTACCCTGAAGGCATCACACACAGAGTAGTGCTGCATGGACACACACACGTCCAAGTTTTACAGAAAGCAAGGTAAACAAGCTCACACGTGACACACACACAGAGCCACACAGATTTAGAAAGTGCATGCATCCTGAGGGAGCAGTCACACACACACACGCAGCCGCCTGTCTGCCAGCGCGGTTCACCCGAGGACAGCCGAGTCGCGTGCTGCCGAGCGGCGTGTCGGATCGTGCAGAGATGACAAGCGAGGGAGGACTCTGATGTGCTCCTTATTGGCTTCTGACTGATTTCCACGGCTGCGTTTTCTCACTTTCTCGATGCATCGTCACATTAATCTCAGCTTGACGAGGAGCCGCCGCGTCGCCTCAGGAGCTCTTCGTGTCTGCTCATTTCATGAGATTCCCGGGTTGCCTGGCGGCGTCTTATTTTCGTCGACATGTTTGTGTTTTGTCACTCGCAGTCTCCTCGGGGGTCCTGCTGATAACGAGGCACTGATGTGCCAATCGAGAGTCCACTCCCACGGCGTTTTATCCGCACGTGTACGTTGTAATCCACGACGAACAAGAATGTCGACTTCTGGAGTTAAAGTAACCACAGAGGGGAAGATACAGAGGATATAAAAACCTACTGCTGCATTGTTTTCACTGTGTATTCAGTCAATGGAACTGTTAAATAAAGGTTTCGGAGGTACTCATAATGTACTCATATTATTATATTTATCAGCTTGTGCTAATGAACCCACAGATAATTTGATGAGCAGCGGCATCATCAGTCCTCTGTAGGTGTGTACACATGATGCGTTCAGGCACAGCACTGAGCGTAGGTCACCTGCATATTGACTGCACTCGGAGTCCAATGTAAAATCGCTGTAGTTCCACCTTAAAACAGGAGAAAACAGACTTGAAGTGTAAATATATGCATGTGTGTAGAGTGAGTGAAGCCAGGTCAGAGCTGTATTGATTAAAATAGAAAGTTATCTGTTCCGTCAGACGTGTTTGAGATGGACGACGTGGTTTAAACACATCCTTTACCTCCACCAGGTGGCCAGAAGCACGTGTTCACCGTGTCAACTTTACAAGGTGATGATATGTCAGTGTACAGTTGTTTGTAGGTGTTACACTGCCCCCAAGTGGACAAAAATATATTTCTTTAATTTTTAGGATAATTTGACATTCGACGCTAAAGTTGGCAAACAAACGATATCAAGTTAAATCACTTCATAGTCGACAGCTACTAACTTCTAACACTTTCCCGGTGTTGGCTGTCATTATGTGTGCGCTGTAACGTTACAATTCATCTGATTAATATTAGCCGTTTTAAGCCGTTAGCCTGTTAGCTATTATGCAGCGCACACACACTCAAGCATGTGTACACAGCACCTGTGTGTGAGAAGTGGGTCAGCCTTTGTTCACATCATCCATATCACCACCATCAGCCTCATAGCCACAGGCACTATGGAAATCACATGTAAAGCGCACACACACACACACACACACACACACACACACACACACACACACACACACACACACGTCTTTAGCTTTCAAACACAAACTCCAGTCGCTCCCTGCAGCGACTCTGAACAGATGGGAGCTGAAACCCTTCCAGGCTGCAGACGATAGACTGCGACAGACCAAATGTTTCTGACTCTGAAAGCAGCTTCTGATATGCGGGACTCAGTTTTGTTGTTGTGGTCTGACGAGGCTTAAAACTTGATTCATGGCTCTATTTCACGTATTTAATGTTCCGCTTCACGTCCATTTTCCTCCGCAGATACCTCCTCAGGCTCAGAGGGCGAGGGACAGGGCGACGGCGATGAAGAGGAGGGAGGAGACTGCGAAGAAGAGGATGGAGGAGGCGGCGGAGGAACCTCGTCCAGCCGCGAGGGGAGCATCAGCATGGAGCACTGGATCAGCCGGGCCATCCACGGCACCTCCTCCACCACCACCACCTCCTCCACGGCCTCCTCCTCCTCTTCCTCCACACGGAGCGGAGGCAGCGGGGCGGCCGGCGGCAGGCTGGCCGACGTCCTGGCCCAGCACGTGCACATCTCCGCCCACCACCACCTCCGACACCACCGTCCTCACCACCACCACAAGACAGGTAAGAGGTCAGGACTCAGCAACGGTTCAGCAGCCTCCTGTTAGATCACAGACTGCTTTAGAAAGACCAGGAGGCCGCAAACGGACTCCTCAAACCGCCTTAGCCAGACAGAGTTCCAGACACCGTATTCAGAGGTTTAAGAAAGACCTGAACACACCGTTACTCAACTCCTGAGACCCTTAGCAAGAGCTGGCAAGATCAACTTCTGCTGCTTTTACCGAAATCCTGGAAAGTCCTTCAGGAGAAAGCGAGGGGCTCCGAGCCAAGTCCCGACCCCCTCAGCCGGATGAAAATCTGTGCAAAATGCAGCTAAATATGCGAGCCAAATACAGACACCTGAAGTAAGCAGCAACATCCATTTCACATCCATTCTGATGAAATCCAGACCCAACGGCTGTTTTTTGGAGTTTTCTGAAATCCCACGCAGATTTCATCACGTCAAATGTCACATTCGGCTTCTCGTTCAGTTAAAGGTGTTCAGCGACGTGAGAAGCCGCCTCGGTGCTGCTTTCAAGCTCATTTAAACACAGCTTCAATCCCAAAAGCCAAGGAAAGCTGTCGTATTGTCGTAGAGTTCACACACTGAGGCAGAAAACTTTCAAAGGAGTTTATAACCGAAGAACCAAAGAGTTGTGAGCAAACCCTCAGATTAAAGCAGTCTGTTGTCTCTATCTTTGTATATATATATAGTTAAATTCAAGGTATAAACAGTGCACGACACATAAACTATTTCAGAATTTGCTGAAGACCCCCTGGAGGTCCCTGAGTCCCGGTTTGGGAACAACAAGGCCGTAAACTGCAGCAGAGCTTCAAAGCTCGTCTGATTTGGTCTTTAAATAAAACAACTATCCTCGAGTTTCAGTCGTCGGTGAAGTCGAGAGGTTTCTAATAAAAGTGTGTTTGGCTGGGAGGACTGCGTGTGTGTGTGTGCTCAGTCTTTGAAGTGTCGATGTGTGAACGGGCCTGTCGGCTGGTGACGTGTGTGCGTCACTGGACGGTCGTATCTGTGTGTGAATGCAGGTTTTCCTGTTTTAACTGTGTTTGTTGTTTCTTATTCAAACGTCTTTCTTTGCTCTTTCGGTTTTGTTGATGCGCCTTTTACTCCTTCACTGCACAGACCGGCGTCCACTGAAAACATGATGATACGTGGTTTGTGAGTTTCACAATCTGCAGATTTCAGGAGCTGTGAGTCAGACGGGCGTCTGTCATGATGTTCTTTTGTCATGTTTTGTCTCCACACAACCAGTTTCATCCAGTTTTGGCCAGAAATCAAAGCTGGAATGGACAAAAGTGGCAGTGGCAGAGATAAAATATTTGGTATTTTGACAAAATTCTGTCTTCAAAAAATCTTCAAAAACAGCTTTTCTTGTATGTATTTTTCAGATAGTCCAGTAGGTTTTTTTCTGTAGAGACTGAGCCTTTCCAGGATGCCTGTTTCCATTGAACCTGTTTACGTGTGGAACGATCCAAACAGGTGTTTTTGGAGCGTTCCACATCTTCCCAGGTCTTTAGTTGCTCCTGTCCCAACTTGTTTTAAACGCTTTAAACAGATTCAGAATAAGCAGATATTTACAAAAATCAATGAAGCTGATGAGGAAAGACATTAAATCTGTTGACTTTGGACTGTTTTACTTTAGCGTCCCAGCGTTTCTGGAAGCCGGGGTTTCTGATGTTATTCGAAAGATAAGACCTTTTCCACTCATCCACAGAGAAAACAAGGCGGACATGTTGTGACAGTTAACGCCTGAGCTCAGCCATACGAACACACCTGCATAGCTGAATGTTCAAAACACGCAGCGCATGAGTGAAAGTGAAAAAGTGGCTGTTTGCTGAGGTGGCGTCGTGGCTGAACGCTCCGGCTGCGGCAGGTTTGTTTTCATGCTGGTGCTGCTGGTATCCAGCTCTGAACATAACACATGGACGGACACAGAGAGAGCCCCCGCAGCTCCACCCAGCCTCATCCAGCTCCTCCACATGTGACAGGAGAGGTTCATGCACGCTGCTGCTAGCTGGTGTGTTTGTTTGGGCCTGTTTCCACTGATTTCCTGTGTCAGCGCTCCCTGCGCTCTCAAATTAGCAAAGAGATGCTTCATAGGGAGCAGCCGCTGAAAGCATGAGGCAAGAAGGCAAGAAAAGCCCAAAATGTCCGCGTTGGATTTAGTTCACTGATTAAAAAGCATTTAAGTGAGTAGTAGTTGGCAAAATCAGAGGGAGAAAATGGAAGTTCATTGTCGCCCTCTGTGGAAGAGGAAGATTTGGACATTTCTTCATAATGGCCGGACCCGACAGGTTTGGGCCGTTAGGTGCAACCATTGCTCGTCGTGTCTCCTGTAGCGTCTCATCGAGGACAACGGCAGCATCTGAGAAGATCTGCGTCAAGCCTCCGTCCAAATTTAGCTCAAGTTTTCATCAGATTTCCCCAAATGGTCAGAAAAGAAAGTGTCGATGCGGCATTGTTTCCATTCGCTACAGTTTTGTGAATATGAAGAGTCGGGGAATGGAGGAATTCTCCTGAGGAAGAGGTGGCATGAGGGAAAGAGTGGCAGTGAAACGTCGTAAGTGATGGAAATATGGTTTGTTTCATGCATTAACGTGATCTGCTGCTACACATATGAGCACTTTGTCACATTTAGTTTTGTATTGATGCAGCTTTTCCATCTCAGCCGAGTGTAAACAGTTTTTTTAAGAATGCTCACAACGACAGGAGTAGAAACACATTCAGGACACCCTCTCCCCGGTGCGACATCAGGAAAGTCTTATCTTAGCTTATCTTATCTTATGTGACACAGTGACCACATGTAAAGACAAATCTATGATGGCGTCTGATGTCCACTGACTCCTGGTTGATGAGGGTCCGGGCGGCCTCTGTGCTCGTAGTTTGCTTCATAGATTTTTCCTTGTTAGCTGTGACAGTTACAAAGTCCCGTTACTGTGCATCATGTCGTCCATTTCTCAGTCTTCTCTGTTTTACTGACTCTGAGAAAATCCTCAGCGGTCTGCACACGTGTGTGTTTCAGCTCCACTGGACAAATCACCCAAATGCTTGTGCAGAGTCAGGGGAGGTCAGCATTTCCAAGCAGCAGGCGCAGTTTACTCAGTTTTAACGTAGATTTGTCTTTTAAGGACGTAAACCTGCACTGTGTGAAGACGCCGGCGCTCCAAACTTCCTGAATGACACATAACCTGACACCCCTTTTCAAGACCCCCCTCCCCTTCTTGTTCCTCACATGCAGGCCTTTTAACCCACCTCTCCTTGAGGAGGAGGAGGAGGGCGGTGCCAGCTGGTACGGTAGAGAACGGGAACTCTGGGCCACGACGCTCCGGTAAGTTGAGATAGGAGCATGGCTGGCAGAGAGCCCGGGGGCGGGCTGAGTCTCCTGCCATCCCTCAGCTCGAGGCAGGGATGTCGTACCTCCCCCCAGTGCCCCCCGTCATATGCTTGCTGTTCGAGTCGTGCCCCTTTTTGTTTGTCCCCTGCTGATTAAATTTGTGCTTACACGTGATTAGAAAACATTGCGATGCTAACCTGCCGGGCGTAGCATCTAGCGGCGTTGTAGTTGCATGGAAGCGATGTGTCTTTGTGTGGATTTAAAGAAAAAAAAGCTGCTTTCAGCTTTTTAGAGTGCGAATTGTTGATGAGGAAAAATCAACAATGCTTTTCAAGAGGCTGCACAGCAGCTCGTATGAATAAGTCCTCCCTCGTTTCAAGGTTACTCTGTTTGGTGTCGTTTATTGATTTGGCTAATTATGCAGCATGTTTTTGGTTGTTTGCTCAGCGAGAAGCAATCTTCTTTCAAAACGGCTTTTCATCTAAGCCAGAAAGCAGATGGCAGTGGAATGTAGGCTGCCTGCCTGCTTCCTCTCTTCCAGTTTCGTGTTAATCTGTGTTTTAATGCGGTATCCTTAAAATCTGCTACCTGGAATCACAAACGCTGTATCACAGAACTTAACCGCTGCTTTTGTCTGCGTAATGAAGACCCTCGAACAGCCGGACTTGTTTTATTCCTTCTACATTTCGAGACACACAACCCAAGGACTCCGTCAGCTGACTGGATGCTTGGCACGTGAAAAGGCAGCAGCTGACAGTCTCATTTACTCAAGTGGTTCCCTCCGTTTCTCTTAGATTGCTCGAGGATACAAAGCGAGCGAACAGTGAGCACACACTTAAAGAAAAAGCACAAGACCAGACCTTTAATCAGCCATTCATCATTGTCAGAAAAAAATACACCCTGAATCCATTAACACCGTCCTGGAAGCGCTCCCATCTTCATTGTAATTAAGGCTGCCGTCTGGACGAGGCCCGATGGGATTGAGCTGTAGCTTAGCCTCGCTGTCAGCGCTGCCTACCCGCCGGGGGAACTCTCTGCGGCTCTGAGGAATAACAGTTCAGCAGTTTGGGAGCAACACAGGGTTCCTGGATGCTCTTCATCAGGTGTGTTGAAACACTGTTTTTGCTGCAGGTTCATCGTGAATGAGATGGAAAATTGATTTTCTTCCAGAGGGAAGTGTTATAAGTCCTGCCTGCTTTCTCTTGAGGTGCAGTTTCTCTTTCTAAAGCTCGCCGGTCGACAGGATGGAGCTCTGCAGGCCCGCTCCAATGAAAAACAAGTTTTGTATAACACAAAGTCCTGCCAGAGTCCAGGTATGAAAGGTGACGCTGTTCCCTGCTCACCAAGCTTTTTCTGTTTGAGCCCAAACAAGCCGAACCAAAGAGTCACCAAAGAGATTCATTTTCGGATTTGCAACACTTCTTCACGCGCTGACGGCTGAACGACGTGTTTTGTAGTTTAATTTGGAGGATTTTTCCAACAAAAAGACTTTTCTAAGATCCAAAAAAACTTCCAGACTGCTCCTTTTGGGAAAGTTTCTCCCTCATTTTTCTAATCTGAAGAGAAAGTCGACATCCTCGAGGCCTTTTTGGTGTAAACATAACAGGAAATGCATCAGCGGACGATAAAAGCAGTCTCACGCTCTCCTGTCAGATTATTGGAGGTGATCTGAATGTTTCTCTCAGGTGTCTCTCTGAAGGAAGAAGATCACTTCTATCCTTGATTTGAGGTGGAATATCGGCCTGTTCAGAACTTCATTGGCTACTCGAAGTATCGGCTGTGATTGGCTCTTGCGGAAGAGGAATCAGACTGTTAATGGCCGCTGTGGTTGCTCGGCTGCATATGGCAGATCATGATTGGTCAAGTGAGTGATTGTTTGAAACCCGAGTCCTCTGTCTCCTGATTGGCTGGCTCACACATCCACAGGAGTGGGTTAGGGCAGGTAATGGAGACATTTGCCCTCGCGGGGCTTGAACATGTGACCTTTCAGCCACATCTTCACCCACCAATCCACCTTTAAACCCCGCTTGACCCATGCGGGGAGACGAAGTGCGCCGTCCCTGAATCACCTCCCTCAGCCGGCCTGATTGGTATTCCAGCAGTGAGGAGGCATTCATCATCATCCTCATCATACGCACATCATCATAAATACATCCTGATGAGGTCACTGGATGCACACACGCACACACACATTCCCAGACAGATAAACAACACGCAGCTTCAGAGAGCGCATGTCTGGTCGAGTGCAGCTCAGACAGACAGCCCAGATGTTGCAGAGACAGAATACCCAGCATGCTACAGTAATTAGCATGCCTGTGCTGCGTGCTGCAGGATTGATATGCAGTCCATGTCTGGAGAAAGAATTCTGTTTGGTCTCGGCTGGCTTTGGCTCGGCGCTGCGCTGGGAATCATCTCCCTCTCCCCGTGTTTCTCTGTTTTTCTCTCACTATATATATGTATTTTCCAAAATCAAGTTCAGTTTTAGTCAACTTTATTGACATGAATGAGTGGAAGAGACATAAAGGGAATAGAGCAAGCCTCTCCGAAAAGCATCCCAGTGCATCAAAAAGCTGTTAGTTTACTGCATTAAGCAGCTGTAGATAAAAAATACAAGATATCAAGTGAAGCCGCAGAACGTGAACATTAAGTTTGATCAGGTAGCTTAAATCTAGTGAACTGAAGTGCTTTTTTTATCACATGAATTTGGCTTAAAAGTCTTCTTCTTTGGTGTAAATTACGGTTGAATTACTAATCAGTACACAGCGCAAAGTAAGCACGGTGTACATGTGTGTGTTTACATTACACAGTCATCTAACTGTCCTCCTACAAGCACTTCATCTCCCACAGAGAACAAGCAGTGATGAAATATTAAGTAAGAGGGGGACCAGAGAAAAACACGTCTTTGTTCTGTCGCCGGCAGTTTGCTGAACAACGCGCGTTTAAGTCAGTTCAGCTCTGCTGGTATGAGCAGGAACTAGAATTAAGTCCACAAAGTAAGAGTAGCGGTGATCAGTAAGGAATGAAAGCGTGAAATATAGTGTGCATCAAATGTGAATCACAGGCTCTTAATGAGAAGATGGCAGAGAAGCTTAAAACCTCTAAAAAGCACTTGAGTTATCTTAAAAACTCATCTGTCATTAAGTCGACACGGCGCCTGTTTTGTCGCTCATTTACATGAGGAAAACAAAGAACCCATGGCTTCCTATTTTCTTATTGTTTGCACTCACTGAAGACTGTCCTGACTCCACAGGTTCAGCCATCAAAACATGAAAATATCCATGGCCAGAAAAGTGAATATCGAAGGCTCTCATCAGATGAAAACATGCTCCAGACTGTTTAAATGAAACCCATTAATTCTTTTCAAAGTGGGGAATTAAAACCCTCTTTTCAGCATGTAGAAAAGATGATGTAATGAGGTTACTCCGATCCCGTTAGAGTCTCATGCTCATCAAATAGCTTCATTTTTAAAGCAGTAATCATCAGTGGATTCAATTACAGCCTGGTGATGAGAAGTGGAGTCTTTGTGTACACGAGCAGCACTTCAGAATAAAAGCGTTCAATTGTGACTGGTTGTGCTGCCTTTTCACTGTGGAAACCTTCACGCTGTGAGGCGCAGTGGGCTGAAGTGGTTTGATCTCCTTCATGTTCTGCTCCTTGACTTAAGCGCGGGAGCTCCGCGTGGGGAGCCGAGGAGCACGGAGCCGAGGGTTCGCCTTAAATCATCCAAAGTCGTGACCTCTTTCAGTGTCCGTTTCTCAGAGGATGTTTCAGACGTGGCATGAAGCGAACACACACGTGACCTCAGTTTCCACGTTATGTTTGTTTGTCTCTGCGCTCAAGAAAGTAACCTTTTCGATCTTTGAGACTATGGTTTACCTCTTAAACGTGACTTTGCTGGGAGAAAATTCCAAAATCCTGCAGCGTTTTTGTCACCTGAACAAGGCGAGCACCACTTTTGTTGTCAGGCTTCTCATGTCTTCAAGCACTTGGACTTTAAGTGTATCATGTCCCTCCAAAGTAAAACCTCATGTTTTCCATTCGAAGGCATTTTCAGTCCTCATGAGCTCTGCGGTTCTCTGTCTGAACCTGGACTGTGACCTCCAGGGATCAATTAAGTAGCAATTAGAAAGAGCCTCCTGAAGGTCCAAAGCCCTGAATTTCTCCATGAAGGACCATAGAGAACATTGCAGCCCTGTCAGCAGAGACTATAAGATCAATCCTAACATGCTAACACTGCTAATGCAGCAGTCATCCATTGCAAATGACAAGCAGAATATAAACGCAGAGCCTTTGCCTTCATGGGGATTCATGACGTTCTGTTGAGTTGAATTGATTAGGGACTGAAAGCAAAGGGACAGTAGACGACGCAGCAGGCTGCACCTACACACATCCCCATTTAGATTCAGCGCACATCTCTCTCCCTGCATCATTTCATGCTCCGACCACTCAAAGTAAAGAATCCCCAGGGCAGAACAGTAAACACCGTTTGATGTCGTCGAACAGCAGCTGAGCCTCGTGAAAGAGGTAAATGGGAAAAATGTGAAGCATGGTGGGAGCTTTGAAACACCACGCGCACCAGATAGGCTGAAACACAATCTAAATGTAGCACAAAACAGGGAGAACCGACCTAAAAACGAGCGCTCAGGTGTGGGTGTTGATAGGAATGGAGTCGTTTGTTTCCCTCTGAGGAAGGCGGGCGTGTTTCAGACGGGAGGTTTGTGGAGGTGGTGATCCGTGAGGAAACGACTGCAGGACTCTGAGGTGCTGGTTTTTCCTGAAAGTCACAGATCATCCACCAACATACTTTTTTAATTTCCTCCTGCTGACTCCCCGCAGTGTGTTTTTTTTTTTTTTTTTTTTCTAAATGATTCTATAGATCTACAGATGTTACAGCACCTGGAATTCATCACCAGGAAACTGTTCTGTAACCACATCAGCTCACAGTCCATTAGAGAGTAGCATTCATTATTTATGAGGCTGATAGTAATGACCTGCATCCAGAAGATTATACTGCAAAATGAAGTCGCTTTAATTGCTGCAAGTTATTAACTTATCAGATAAGGTACCAGTTTAGGTCTAGGTCAGCTTCCAGTTCAGTTGTCATTTCAGCTGTTTTCAGTACTTCCACTGTTGCTTTAACTGACATTTAGAGCGACACCTCTGCTGCTTTCAGCGCTTCGATGCTGCATTTCATGTGACATCTCCGTACTTCTCTGCACCCACAGAGCCGTACACTTTAACTGTTGCTTTCACTGGCGCCTCAGCTGCTTCATCACTTGAGCTTCTGCACCTCATCTGCTTTTAGTGCTTGCCCTTCAGCTGAAACGTCAGTGCTCACACTGAACTGCAGAGATGGGCGAGTTACTGCAATTTGAAAGTAATGAGTCACTTTATTGATTACACTGCTTTTGTGGTAGGTTTTTTCAACATATTACGGCTTTTTTTTTTGTTTACTAGAGCCTCTGCATAACCTGGTCTGTATGGAAACACTGTGATGCAGCATGCACGTCTCAGGCATCAGACAGGCGCTCATTGTGATCAATGCAGCCGCCTGCACCGGCTCTTTGCAGGCTCACAGCTCACGAGGTTTATGCATACTGAAAAGGCTCTTAATAAATATATTTCTCTACATTTTGCAGCCAAGGCGCAGTAGAGCGTGCTGCTCTCTGGACACACACACTACGGCGACAGCCCACCATCGCTAGACTGATTTTTTTCTGGCCTGTGTTGAATCAACATTAAAAAGCTGAACTCACTAAGAGATCTCATCATATTGCTGCATGTTTTCACATCCCAGAGAACCACTCTGCCCCTCCAGATGTCACCGGCTACACCAACAGCACCGCCAACGCCGCCACCGACGGGATCCAGGTGGAGAGAGCCCCGGGCGCCGGCACCGCGACCCAGAGACAGACGCCCAAGTACGGCAACGCCGAGCTGATGGAGACCGGAGACGGTGAGTCGGGGCTGGGAGAAAACATAGAAACAGCAACAAAAAGATGTTCCTGTAAACGGTTTAGAGAAGTTTCCTGGATAATCTTTTTCACGCCTTCAAACTTAAACATTGTTGGACTTAATGACGACAGTGTTTGCATGTTTCCAGCTAAGCTAACGTTTAATCTTCACACTCTTTTTTTCTGGGACAAAAACAAATGTGATTCATAAATGTGAAGAGGCAGCAGGCAGGCTGAGGGACGCAGGCCTCCTGTTGAATTATTCAATGCAGATTTTAATGCATTTAAAGTGTAAACAGCAGGCGTCGGGGAGATTTAATATCAGCTGTTTGTGTTGATTCAGAAAGACACTGAGCTGTGATAACACATGACCTCCCAGCATGCAGCTCAGTGGCAGGTGAATCCCGCCTTTGGATGCTGTTGTACCAGCGAACACTGAAAAACGATCTCTTTGTCTTTGCACCAGGATGTCATGAGTCCCGTGTAAACTCGCTGCAGAGCAGCTGTTGTGTTTGTTTGTCTCAGGCTTGTTCAGCAGCCTCAGGCCTGAACGTGGAGGCTTCACATGTTTATTCTGACTGGAAGAAAGAGCCTCTGAGGTGCTTTTACACAAGACGCACCTCCGCAAAGCAGCGCTCAGGTGTTTCGTTTCTTCTTCTGACATGATGATCAGTTATGATGCAGCACAGATTCTTTGAAATGCGGTCAGATTTCGAGGCTTTTCAGCTTTAGAAGAGATGAATCAGCATATTTCTGCGGACTCCTCAGGGATGATTGAGGACCGTTACATCAGACGCTTCCGTGGACGGAGACGTTGATCGCAGCGCCGCTGATCAGCTGCCAGAGTTTACAGATGGGAGCTTATTGGATGAAAGAGACACAGCAAAGCGAGTCGTCTCTTCATTATATTTCCTTCAACTCATCTTTAGATTTTAGGTTTTTGAGGATTTACGTTTTGATTCGCTGCGTCGAGATGTTACTTTGGTTTTTGCTTCAAATTTTGCCCCATTCATCCTTTGTTTGAAGGCATTTCATTACTGTCACAGTACATTTGCAGTGTATAATTCACACTAACAGGTAAAATAAGAGTCCTTACCATTATCCATGTTTTATCCCCTCATTATTTTTTATTATTTTTTTTTTATAACCAAACCAATATTTTTACACAGAGCAAATGTTGTGCCTCATTATTGATTCATTTCACTTTGCAGCACTGATTCTTCACATTTTCTAAACGTTATTTACGATTTCTTCCTTTAACTGCTGCTCCATCCGGCTCGGCTGCCTTTGTACAAACTCCCGGTATGTGATAGTGTTGGCTGCTAAAATGTGTTCGGACTAAATGCAAAGTGAATCTCAGAGGCGAGGCGGTGACATATCAAATCAGAGTGGGCGAGAAATGAAGCAGAGGCGTGTCCATGAAAGTCGAAAGTACTTCAACGTAGTGAATTACGTGACTTCTATAGTGACTCATCAGCATGTAAAGAAAAGCAGAAAAGGCTGTAAAATGAACATTTTGACTTCATTTTGAAGGCAGTCTGCAAAACTTCTCCAAAATGTTCTTCATTTTATTCATTATGTGATAAACCAGCACCAGCTCCAACCTGCCTCCATCAGGTCCGACACTACACCGTCCTCTTCTTCATGGTGGCCAAACCTCCGTTCTGTCTTCAGCTCCAGCCAAAACATCTGTTTCCAGATGTCGGCACTCAGGCTTCCACCCCACCTCTCCATCTCAGAGCGCCGCAGTCGGCGAGGGTCGGGTTAAAATCAGCCCTAATGAAAGAGCAATTTGTCCGCATCTCGTATGCCGTTTCCACGTCTCTCCCATCGCTGGGTGTCACGCTCGGCGGCGTTCTGCTGATTGCTCACTTGAGGAAAGGTGCCACTTCAATGTCGCTTTAAAACTTGGGGATGTTTTTCTGCGTCGCAGACGAAGCGGCGGGATGCACTCAGGATGGAAGCCGCGACCGCTTCAGCCGTGAAAGCACAATTAGGAGTTCAGTCTTTGACCTGTTCGTTAACACGCGTGTTTGTGTGTGTTTGTGTGTGTGTTCGTCCTCTGCAGGTGTTCCAGTCAGCAGCAGAGTTTCAGCCAAAATTCAGCAACTCGTCAACACTCTGAAGAGACCCAAACGGCCACCGCTAAGAGAGTTTTTTGTTGACGACTTCGAGGAGCTCCTGGAAGGTAAAAACTCTCTTTATGTTCTGAAAGGTTCGAAGTTGGGTCTGATGTGTCTTTTTAAACTGTTAAACTTTTAAGCTGCTCATGTTTAAATTAGACTTGATGGTCCCTGGGATGGATCATAAACCAAACTGAGGCCTTGACCACACATATACAGGTATATTAGATATGAGATATCGATATTTTCTCCCACATAACATGAAACGTCTTACCTTGGAGGGCCAAAAACAGAAATTTAATGGTGAACCACGGCCAAAAGCAAATAGATTATGAAACAGAATTAAAAATGAAGGTTTCTCCATATTTAAAAAGCTTTTTTACCTTATTCTTTCTTCAATAGAAACATCTAGTGGGCCAGTTTGAATCTCATTGGGCTCCACTTTGTGCAGCCCTGGTCTCCATCAACAACACATGAAAAACCAGAGAAGATCCTTCAGAGCATGCCTATTTTAAAAAATCTCTTCTCAGTGATCTAAAACAGTGTTGGTATGTGGAAAAGAGGCTGAAACACAGAGGAAAATGTTTGATTTTTTGCATAAATATCCATAAACTTGTGGTCGAGGCCTGAGTGAGACAACAGGGAGGATGTCATTGCGTACATAAAATACACAAAATACATGCACATTTCTAGAGGACAGACTGGGACAGACTCAGGATAATGGCCGTGCAAAGACAATGCTAACATGCTAACATGCTATCCTGCGACATGGTAATGGTAACACATTGAGAAGCAGTGACTGCTGTGACAAAGAAGTCTAACTGATAAATATTTCTTTTTGTTTCCGGCATTAAAAGCTGAGAGTTGAATAACAAGCTTGGTTCATTGTGCCACAGAAATGTTACCAACATGATGTTTTGCTTAATGAAAAGCTAAATCCCTCCCTGTGAGTGTCCTGAGATACAGCAGTAATAAAACTATGGAGGAGCTGCTGCATTAGTCATTAAATCACATACAATTAAACACATAATGAGGTCAAAATGAGTAAACCATATTAAAGTTGCTGTCACTTGATTAAGGAGTCAGTGTGATGATGATGCCGTGTGTCTGTGCAGCTGAAGGCGTCCTTTCTTTTTAAAGTCACGCCTGATAATTAAACGTTTCGGCTTGTGAGACCTCAGAGACTCTGGTCTGTTCACGTGCACAGCAGGATCCAGGTTTTGATCAGGTTTTGGACTGTGCCTGTTTTCTACGAGTGTGTTTGCAGCACAAAGAGACACATTGGCGTCCTCTTCTTTTATCCTCCTCCAGTCCAGCAGCCAGACCCCAACCAGCCCAAGGCCGAGGGGGCCCAGATGGTGGCCATGCGGGGCGAGCAGCTGGGCGTGGTGACCAACTGGCCCCCGTCCCTGGAGGCGGCCCTGCAGAGGTGGGGCACCATCTCTCCGAAGGCCCCCTGTCTCACCACCATGGACACTAACGGCAAGCCGCTCTACGTGCTCACCTACGGTAAGAAAGTCAGTAAAAGCCTGTTCGATGCCGCTGCTGGACCTCCATTGTCACAGTCGATCAGTTCTCAGGATTCTGCCGCTTTGTCCGATCAATACTAAAAATAGCCTTTGTCGTGTATGAACGCAGCAGAGGTTTTCTCCGAATCACTTCCTGTCTTTTCAGAACATATGGTGGCTTTCACAAGCTGATTAACTGAAGCACCAAACAATGTTTAACACCCGCTGTGTGAGCATAATTCCACTAATGGCAGCCAGACAGGGCGCTAAGCACATTAGCAAAGTGTGAAAAAGACGCTTTCAAGAAAGCTTCTGCGCTTCACAGAGAGGGAAAGTTTTCATCCCGAAGGCCAGAAAATGTGTTTAAATGAGTTACTCTCTGAGGAAAATGTCCAGAGTGGCTCACAGGACACTCTGCGCAGGTCGTAACTGTGTTATTCTGGAAACTTTCTGCTGGCAGAGCCGGAGAGTGAGTTAGCTACGATTCAGTCACAGAAGTTTTGGCAGTTGTGATCAGTCTCTGGACTGACTTCACATCTTCTAGACGATGCTCTGGCACAAACATCTGATGGCGACCAGCCTGCTCTCTTAGCTGAACTCAGGTGAATTTTTCAGCCACTGAATTAGAGTCAAACTACATGAATGGCTTTGCATTAGGAGGTTAGCGATGGAGCCACTGAGCAAAGCCTTCATATCTGCATCATCGGCCGCACCAGAGCTGCACTCCCTCAACAGTGTGATGACACATCAGGGCTGCCATCACGATGGAGGCCACAAGAACAGTTCGCAAAGGTGTGGACCTGATCCAAAATGGAAACCTACCTGAACCCAGCTTGCATACTGTACCCTAATTTTCCAAAAACCCATCAGGTGATCCAAGAGTCACCTTTTTGCGCCGCAAAAAACAACGGTAAAGCTTCATTTTCCTGCACCTCCGAGTTTAAACTGACTCGTGGTTCCAGGGTCACATCCTAACTATTAGGAACCAGGTGGAACTTAAACATAAAGACACCATGTGAGTGTTAAAGAAAGGCTCAGGGATGTTTGACCTTGCAGATATATTTACGTTACAAACCATCTGCTCGCCACAATCATCACCTCCTTTCAGAAAGTGAGTGAGAAAGTCACTATAATTAAAGCGTGATGTTGTTTCGGTGCGTTCAGCAGGTGAAGTCTGACCCTGAACTGTAGATTCCCACTCCAGAGTCCAACTGCTGCCTCACAGCGCAGCATAAATCCACCTTTAGTCGTGAATTTATCAGAAAACAAATGAGACGTAGAGAAAAATAAGTCTTCAGCAGCCGGAGGTGAGAAGACAAACACACAGCGTGGTGAAAAGCAATATGAAATGCTCCAAATCGTGTATCAACCGTGTCGCCTGCAGCGGCGCCATCATCCCCGCTCCCTGAACACACCGACTGAGTCACATCACGTCCTCACCCCCGGCTCGGCGCCGCGGTTTAAGTCTATATTCAAATTGGAACAAACTCTTTTGTTCGGTGGCTGAAGGCTGCACAGCCGAGTTATTCGTCTCCCGCGCGGCGGCGGACAAAATGGCTTCGGGTCCGGAGGGTGCAGAGAGATTTAGCCACGGTGAACAGAGCTGCCGGATTTAGAGCCGGACCTCCCCGCTGCACAGCGGAGAGAAAGGAGTGACTCCAACAGCACCTGCACTTGAACACAGCTCCTGTTTAGAGTCTTTACTCCAAAAGAGGACGATGAATTAAGGAAAGACAAGAAGAGTGAGGGTGGAAAATAAAGGTGAAAGGGTAAAAAAGAAGGAAAGAAAACTGAAAAGATGACAGAAAGAGGAACACAGTCACCATTAGCATGTCACTTATTAGCGTGCATATTAGTAGCATATTAGCTCTTAATCAGTCATGTAAAGCACTTATTCTGCGTGACCATACCACGAGTTCAAGTACATGAATTATGATCTTGATAAACTAACCCTAAACCCCAGAATGAGACACTCATAAGTGATTTATACTGATTGATAAACAGCCAATATGCTCCTGATAATTATGCTAATAGGCTAACGGTTAATGGTGAAAATGTGCACCTTAATTTAAAGTGTGACTGACTTTTTTTCTGATCTTATCTCACGTTGAATGTAAAATCTGAGTCACCAAAGAAGGAAAAAGTAGAATATTTCACAGTATGATGTACAAGTACTGCTGAGGTCGTGCTGTTCACACACAAATACACACAAACACTCCCACACACACAATCGTTAACAGAGGATTAACGTGAAAAGGCCATAACTTTATCCCATCAACTGTCTTCAAATAGGCGTACAGTGTGTGTGTGTGTGTGTGTGTGAGCGAACAAACTGATTTGTGAGGAATGAGCTTGCAGCTGATGATGAGGCGATATGAGCGCTCACCAGACTGTGAAATGTCTTCAGCCAGCACTCAGGAGTCCTCCACCAGAGAGACAACAACATGGTGAGAGAGTGAGTGTGTGTGTGTGTGTGTGTGTGTGTGTGTGTGTGTGGCTTGCAGTGCTGAATCTAAATCTCATCCTCTCGCTCTCTATCCTCCCTTATCTTTCAGTCCTGTGGTGTCTTCCCTTTGATGTCGGCCGACAAGGACAAACTTGTTTTGTTTCTTCCTGTCGAGTCGTCCCCCGCCGCCCCCCCGAGAACACAGAGAATTCATGATACCGAGTTCTCCCGCTGTCCTTAAACTCACCCCTTGCCTTGCTGTACTGCAGATACCCTGACATGGTTGGCAGGAGAGAAACATATTTCTGTCCGTAGAGGAAGTTTCAAGCGAGCGTCTCGGGGAGCTCTGACCGTCTGCTGATGGTATTTCTCACCGAACCCATGAAGACGTTTGGACGTCTGTCCCGCGTGTCGAGGGACACGAACATTTCCCGCTCTGTGTGTTCTGATCTCCCTCTTTGATTGTTCTTTGTGTGCACTGCTGCTTTTGTTTGGAGTGTTTTCTTTAAACTACAAATCCAACTTCCGTCGGCTGACACGAGCTGTGATCAGAACTTCATCACCTTCTTTCATGATGTCCCTGACCGGCTTTAATTACAAGCTGTTAATACGTGTTTTACGTCATCTAAGAGGCACCGGACTCTTAAGTTCCATCGTGCGCTTAACATCTGCGACGGAGCTGATCGCTGCCATTCTGGTCAATGCGTGCAGTTCTGCTGGTTGGACAGGAGCTTGTCTTGATTGCGCTGGAAACACACCCATTCATTCATTTTCAGGGTGTCACAGTGAGATGCCGCTTTCTTCAAAAAACCCATAAAGACACATAATCTAATGAGCGGTGTCCACAGTCCACTGCAGAGTCACGTTTCTTTGCTCAGGTCATGGTTTGGATGGTGGTTTTCCAGACTGAGGCTAATGTTTGCCACATGCAAAACTGTGGAAAGACCCTGAAATCACCCTCATGTCACCTTAAGGATTTTGAAGTTCAGTGCATCATTTTAGACATGCTCTCTTTAAATTCAGCAATTTTATGATTATCAATATATTCCCAACTACCAGTGTTTAGTTACTGAGTGTGGATCACATTGAGTTTTTTCAGTCTGATGATTGTTTTTTTATACTTTAGGTACCTGTTTGCAGTGTTTTGTGTGACTAAATTAAAGTGGAAGAGGATGTTTCATTCAGTGGTGCAGATGGTACAATATGATACAAAGTAATACAGCACAATAAGTTCCGTTATAATTTGATACATTCAGTTTGATTCATAATGATACAGCAGTGTTACAGTACTGAAATGGGCGTGATGATGGTGAAAATCAAATGCAGTTTCTTCATGTGTTCGGCTCTGAGGCTGAAGGTTCAAACAGCCCAAAGTGTGTTTGTTCATCTGGACAGAGAACGGCATCATCGCTCGGTGTGTCAGTGATCATGTGACCTGCTGAAGAAGCACTTCAGTGTCTCATTTCAGGACAGAAGTACCATTTTCACTTAAGCTAGATGATTGTAGTGTTTCCTCCTCCTGTCCTCGGTTCGGAGGACAAAAGGCTGCTGGATGCGTTGAGTTATGTCATCCTAAAAAAAAAAAAAAACCCTCTGATTGCATCTGGAGCTGCAGCTCTCTGATTTGGACTCGTCTGCAGTTGAGCAGCAGAGATCCTCTCTAACATGCCAGCAGGAGTCCTGTCCTCTGATTGCTGAACGTGTTTTCCAGCCGGAGGATGGCTGCCTGTCACCTCCAGGGTGCCGCTATGACTGCCAGCCCGTCTCATCCTAAAACTGATTCGGGGTCGCTGCAGTCGTTCCTCCGTCTGCAGGAAAGAAGAGCTGTGCGTTTACAGTAATGTCCAGAATACCTTCAAATATAGAGTCACCGACGTCACAAAGTGTTCAAGTCTGTCAGCAGTTGCTAGGCAGATTACGCTTTATTCTCCTTAAAGACGCAAATGGTTTGTTTTTGCAGCCCTTCATCACGCTGACCTCATCAAATAAAATCTTTTTTTAGTCATTCTTTTTATAAGCTTTACTGTAACTGAGTTGCTTTTGTGAGCAGTTTACTTCATTTTTCCCTCCTAACAGTCTGTTTCCCTGCTGGCGTCCCAACGCGCTCCTTTTCTTCAATTCATTAGCTCTGACAAACATCAGAAAAACCCCATTTAGTGTGAAAAACAATGAGGAATTCACGCTGGGTTGCTCATGCATGATATCTGCGTCTGCCAGTCTGAATTAGGAGAAAAAGCAAAGGGTGGAAATTGATTGTATTGTTGTGAGTTACAGCATTAATGAGCAGAGCTAACGGCGGCCGGCGGGTGAGATGAAACTGATCGGAAAGACCTGATGATATTATTTAACTGAACATATGCAGTTTTGATATTTAAAGCAGCGCACCTTCTGTGAAGTGACAAATGCTTCTTAAAAGTTTTGAGTTCTTCCTTTTTAAGAGGTCGTTTCCTGAAATTAAGATGAAATAGATCTGTCAGAAACGCTTTATCGCTGTGATTCTGCGCCCATGTTGCCTATTGGACTTCCTCTGGTGTGCTGCGGTTGTGTCTCCGTGTAAAGTATCACTGTGCATGGATCTCATTATCTGCTGGATGTCGTGAAAGCTGTGTGATCGTCTCCGTACTGGTCCACCCGCGAGGTGAAACAATGTGTTTTAACACTGAGCGCCATGTCAGGGCAGTAATTTCTTGCACATGTGGACTCGTGATGGCGTCCTTTGTTCTGCTGTACAATCATAAGACGGGTCGAAGAAATGTGATCTTTTAATAAGACACCAAACAGACCGTCGACTGTTTGATGTCATAATCTGGTCTCTGTCCTGGACTCTGTCGTTTCAGAGAACTCTGTGGTTTCCTCCTCCTTCCTGCTTTGTGCTGTTTAATGATTCTTTAATGATTCTTTGTCCTTCAGGAAAACTGTGGTCCAGAAGTCTGAAGGTGGCCTACAACCTGCTGCACAAACTGGGAACCAAACAGGAACCACTCGTCAGGCCTGGAGACCGGGTAAGTTAGAAGACACCCAAACCAAAAAAGAAAGAAAAAATTGTAATGTTCACGATGCCGTTTGTGTGGAAGAGGTCGTCTAATAGATGCAGCAGACCTGAAGGAGCTCATCACATCTGCAGGTGAAAGACACGAGCTGACGTTTGTCTCACGCTGTGGACGCTGAGATGAGTCCTCCGGATCGTCCTCAGATTATGGCGTTTTCATGGGGACAGACTTCTTTAATGGAAAGAAGACATCGCGATTCTCCTTTCTGTCCCCTTCCTCGTGTCCACGAAGCAAACAAACCCAAACGATCCAATCAGTGACAAGTTCGCTTCTCAGGATTTTTGGCGACTCGACACACGACAGTGTTTTGAAAATGGACGCCCGTGTCGTCCGGCGTTCTTTTCCTCGTCACGCTCTCTTCAGCCGGCTCTCCACACGCCTCCTCGCATGCTCAGACGATCAGTGGAAACAGGTTCAGTAATGGTCCCACATGTGTCCGCTGCCATGTGACACCCCAGACCGTCCCCGCTCTCCTTCGCCTCGTCCCGCTTTCATCTTTATTTTAAGCTCAATTTCCCGCTCGGCTGGAGGCCGAGTCGAGGCGGGCACGCTGCCAGGGCGTGTATTTTTATGGACCTCAGCCGGAAGGGTGTGTGTTTTAATTACTGTACGACTCCCCTCTCTGCCCGCAGCATGAATTACAAACTCGCCTTTTTTACAGTTCGGCTTGTAACGAGCTGCACGCCGAGAAATTACAGCGTTGTCGTTTTATTTTGACGGAGTCTTCACTGAGCCAGTGCTCAGAAGGCTGAGGAGATTTAATCACACTAAGAAATGACAGAACGTGTTGTTGTAGGAAAAAGCATCAATAGGTTGTGTGTGTGTGTAAGAACGAGCTCATAGTAAATGAACCTGGTGTATCATCCACAGATGAAACCTGAACGGCTCCTGTGAGACAAACACACGTCAACGTTAGTCCTGTTAAAGCGTCATTACACCGCTCTCATTCACTCAGGTGCACTTAGCTTATAGCTTCAACCCATGCCGCCCGCCACACACACTCACACATCCAGCCCAGTACTGTATATGGAAGCTATTAAGCAGCACTTAACCCGAGGATCACCGTTATCATCAGGACATGCAGCCAAACTGGATCCAGCATGGCCGAGCGGGAGATAAAAGCCCTGCTGCGACGTCACACACGTGTTGGATGTGTTTGCTATGTTCATGTTCAGGCAGCGAGATGGCAGATAGAACAGCAAATATGCTTCAGATGAGCTTTCATGTGGTAGATATGATCTACGCCACTGAGGCAAGATGTAGTGAAGTGTACAGGATGAGCTGCAAGATCGGTAGAAACTAAGATTCTGTTACTGTTCGCAACAGAAATCATGATCAGATCAACAAAAACAGAACGTTATGAATTGTACAAAAACTTACCCAGGATGAAGTAAAAAGTAAAAAGGCTAAATTCATCTCATGTCTTCCTGCTTGTGTGATGTGTTAGCATACGTGTTAGCATACGTGTTAGCATTAGCTGATTCTGGAGTATTATGGGGAATAAGAAACTGCATTCTTGCACCTGCTGCAGGAAATGCTTCCTTGCATTAATTAAATAAAGTTTAAAGTTTTTGTGTTCCACACTGACGAGTATCCGGACCTTTGAGGACTGACCACACTGGGTCCCCCAGTTCAGAACTGGGGGGATTTGAGATATATTGACTCGTTTCACAGCGTATTGTTTTTCTTTACGTACTTGCTGCTGTTATATAACAGCTTTGGCAGTTTGAGGTGCGCTCAGCGGGCCAGTAGGACTGAAGTGAAGTTAAAATGAGCTGAAACAGAGAAACGCTCAGCCAGGAGAGGAAGAGATGCTGCAGGGGGACGTTAAACAGCGTGACGCTTGCTAGGTCGACCGACTGAGAGCAGAAAGCAAAAACATAAGAGAAGTCGACAAAGGAAGTTAGGAGGGAAAGGATTTAAAGAGAGCGAGTGAGAGACGCTGAGCATATGCCTCCTGAGAGATTCGCCTTTCTTCTTCTCTGATAAGACGCATCGGCTGAACGTCTGGCTCTCCGGCGACAGTCCGTATCAGTGACCATCTTTAAACATCACACGTCCTTTAAATCATTTGGTGGATTTTTGAATCTTGGCTGCTTTGCCTTTTCATCCTGTTGCCTCAGTGTAGGTGCAGGTCAGTTAGTGCAGAAACATAATGAAGCAGATGAACTGGTCTCTCCTTCTGCCCACAGGTGGCGCTGGTCTTCCCGAACAACGACCCTGCTGCCTTCATGACGGCTTTTTACGGCTGCCTGCTGGCCGAAGTCGTCCCCGTGCCAATCGAAGTACCACTGACCAGGAAGGTAAGCGGCCACGATGCAGAACTTCATACTGATACTGACGACCTGAGTCCAATGAGTCTGTTCACCTGCGGAACGTTCCAAACAGGTGTTTTTGGAGCGTTCCTCAACTTTCCCACATCCATCCCATATCAACAGAAAAACAAAGAAACACAGCAAACAAACCAGTTCGTCAAGTGTTTACAGCCTGTAAACCAGCTGTTTGTGTGTAAAGTAAACGCACCATTAGAAGGAGGACTGAACATCAGAGAGCTGTCGCTCTGCACGGATGTCTCGCTTTATGTGTGCAAAGTGAAGTTTTTCTGGGGCTGTCCAACTCTAACCTTCTGTTTATTTACAGCTAATTTGCGCAGGAAGTAAAATTCGACCACAGTATTTATGAACAGACGGAGGAAACGTTTATACTGAAGAAAGAGAAAGCGACAGAGAATTTTGGCTGTTTGACAAACAGTCGGACGCCTGCTGCCGTTTCTTCTTCTTCTTCACGTCAAACAGCATTAGCGAGCTGAAAAGCGGACGTTCAGCAGAGCCGAGCGGCGCTAACTCGCACCAGTCCGAGGAGCTAAGTGTGTTTAAAACATGAGTCATGAGAAGCTTTGAGTCGCAGCGAGGCGCCGTCAGACCCAAACGTCTGAAGAAACATCTCCGCTGCTGCTGTTGGAGCTTAGTTTGAGTCACAGTTTGGATTGGCCGCCGCCGAGCGCCGTGACGTCCTCTGGGAGGACTCAGGAGGGCCTCAGACTCATGTTTTCATGCATCATGTTTTCATATGAGAAGCAGCAGAACGGCTCATCACCACTCTGACAGAACAGGGACTCGCTGTCCTTTCAACAAAGTGCTTTCTGCACGGGTGTTATATCATCTACATAACCCTGCACACTTGTACTGAGTGTAAGTGAGAGCGCGTTTAGTTTTTAAGGCTGATGTGATGCCACCTTCAAGAAGAAGGTGTTTGCTAAGAGAAGGTCCTTCCACCTCCACATGCTTTATTTATTTGTGCAGCAGCCAGGAGACGAGCGTGCTGAGATCGCGGAGTCCTAACAGGTACGAGAGGAGTGACGAGAGGTGATAAGCAGGATGGTGCAAGAGTGTGTAACCCTGGAGGTGGGAAGCAGAATATTGAAGTCAGAGTGTAATGAAATAAGAACGGGGGTAATATGATCACATTTTTCTAGTTTTGGTTAATGTTGTAGCAGCGGGGACAAACGCAGGTTTCAGCAGCAGCTGTGGAAGGAATGGGACGAGTCTCAGCAATCTTTCCTCAGTCTCTGTAATGTGTTTTTAAAGGAGACATGAGATTTCTGTGCTTGAATTGAGATCACAGAATTTATTTCCAATCTGCTTTGGACCAAGACTTAGCATTTCAGTCTCCTCAGCTTGTAAAAGAAGAACGGGATGGCCACAATTTTGAAAATGTCATCGTAAAACGTAGATTTCGCTGTGCAGCCCTGTGTTTTAGACTGGCGTGGAGCTGCAGACGAGGGGATCTGAACGCCGTCCTGGTATAAAGTACCCGTCCATACGACAGCATGAGCTTATTTCAGTAACACAGGGAAGAAAGGTCATGCTTCCACTGTTCAACACGTCTGGGAAAAGAAATCAGAAATGTACAAAACACAGTGCAGAGCAGAGGAGTTGAGCAGGACCAAGAAGCAGGTATCGATTGATTAGGATCCGATCCAGATGATTAATCACTTCTGATCTGTGTGTCTGCTCCAGGACGCCGGCAGTCAGCAGATCGGGTTTCTGTTGGGGAGCTGTGGAGTGACGGTGGCTTTGACCAGTGACGCCTGCCATAAAGGGTTACCCAAGAGTCCCACTGGAGAGATCCCACAGTTCAAAGGTCTCACACACACACACACACACACACACACACACACACACACACCTGTGCATTCACCAGCGTGGAGTGTATTTGTGGCAAACTGAGCTGAAACAGCGACGCCTCCTCCAAACCTTGCAGCTGTCACAGCTTCAGTACTTTAAAACAAACCAAAACATCCAAGAGCTCAAATGTAGAAAACAGTGGAAACAACACGCCAAGATGTCCGCATGCAACAAAATATTCCTCCCCACTGAGCTCAGGTCAGCATAATAAAGACGGTCAACTGAAAAGAAGATGCACCAGAAACCAGACGACAGATGTACGATTGGCTTTGCAGAAACAGTGCAGCCTTAAGAAGAACTGTCAAATCATGAGGCATCGAACACGTGTTAAAGATAATGTCACAGATTACACTATATGCTGTATATAAGTGTATAAAATTTGGGGAAAACAGGGAAAAACTCGAAAGAGTGCTTTAGAGCAACATTACAAACACAATGAAACATGAATTCTGAAGGAATAAATGAGATCGAATTAAATATAAATGAGCCATAAACGCTGTTGCGAGGCAGCAATGAGCCCAAAAACACTCATACAGTAAAAACACGTGACAGACACACTGATATGCATGCTGACAACAGTACACTGCACACACACACACACACACACGCACACACACACACACACACAGAGGTCAGAGGTCGCAGGGCAGCCGTGCCTCTCCTGTTTCAGCACAGCTTTCCTGAGTCTCTCAGTAGGATGAATGAACAGACTGATGGCAGCAGACAGCCAGGCTGAGTAATGGATGACAGGATGATAGAGGGAGAGAGAGAGAGAGCGAGAGAGAGAGTCGTTGAAGCAGGATCGATGGGAAGCAGCTGACAAGAAGGAGGAGAGAAAGAGAGCGGATGGAAGGAGGCGCGTAGAGAGACATCAGCAGTGAACAGAGAGAGAGAATCTCCCAGTGATTAATAACCTCTGTTTGCTTTTCCGTAATGGATGTATAAATAGCAACATGATGCCGCCAGATTTACTGCTCCTCAGTCAGCATGGACTTAGGAGCGTGTGTGTGTGTGTGTGTGTGTGTGTGTGTGTGTGTGTGTGTGTGTGTGTGTGTGTGTGTGTGTGTCATTAAGCTGGAGTGCTCCTCTTATCGATCAGCAGGCTTTAACTCGTCTCTTTCACGTGGCTGATTGTTTCTTCGGCCTCGCTGCAGGAGCGCCGGCATTAATTCAGACGTTAACCGCCAACACGCGCTCTGGATCGTGGCTTCGCTCGTCATCGGCCGCGCACGCGCTCAGCACGTCCTCCTAATGGTGATAATCTCTCTTTGTGACAGCAGAAGGAGGCGCCTTCCATTCAGCAGGTGTCAGTCAGAGTAGAAATGTTTGAAAAAACGTTCTTTCTGCATGAACATTTTTCATTTTTAGTGACTTTCTTTTATGAAAATATCCACTTTTTCTGTACGTGTCACATCAGCTCAATCAATTTTACCCAAAGAAAACATCAGGGAGGCTCTTCAGGCTGCGCTAACAGACAGTAAACAGTCAATAAGACGCCCGGTTACATTGCTAATCATTGTGTCTTTTATAGGAGCTCTGTTGACAACTAGTGTACTATTGTCAGAGTAATGCATCGTTCCCACGAGATCCGTCTTTGATTGAGCTTCCCGGAGATCCTGAGCCGTGCAGGTGCCAGAGGAAGTGCACAAATTGATGAAGTTATGTCCGTCTTGTGCAAAGGGTTGTCCCTGTATCATACGTCTGTTAACTTTACGTTCAGCGGCCTCCTGGAAATCCGCAAAAAGTCAGACTTGTCTAACTTCAGCCAACTTTTCTAATCAGGTTGGACCAAATAAAGCTTAAATCTGAATCCAAACCCGGTCCGAGCTCCAGTCAGAGGCCCTGTTTCCGGTGCCAGTCCAGCCAAAAAGAGGTTTAGCAGGTGAAGAAGTGAAGCCGGTCTAGGAGCAGGCGGTTCAAACCTTTTCCAGGCTATTAAGTTGCTACGCTAAGCTAGCCTCCGTCTTCTGTCTCCTTTGTCTCCAGAACGTCTTGCCTTCGGTGTCCAAACTCAGGTGCTGATGAGTTAGAGCTGCCAGGTGTCCCGTCCGCCTGCTTCTACGGGACATTAACACAACTCAAAGGCTTCCCACAGCGCAGACGTTAGAGACATTAGCATGTTTGTTTTGTGTCCCCGTGTGTCCAGGCTGGCCCAAGGTGCTGTGGTTCGTCACCGAGTCCAAACACCTCTCCAAGCCTCCCCGAGACTGGTTCCCACATATCAAGGACGCCAACCAGGACACCGCCTACATTGAGGTAACACACACACACACAGAGGACACTGATGCGTGTCCTCTCTGGGACACTGAAGCATTTCCACTCGTGTACTTGCAGTCATTACTTTCCTGTGAATGGAAATCAATGGCGCCACATGTCTTTTGGAGAACCGCAGGTGGATGTTTCACATCTCGTCTGGTTATTTGAATTAACCCGACGTCCCTCCGAGCTGCCGGGCAGCGATTACGAGGAGAAACGTCCGCTTGATTGAAAAAGGCCGAAAGCAAAATGATGAAAGTGGAGGTGTGATTGAAAAACCATCGACCTTTTGTTTTTAGCCGAGGCCGGACGGCGTCCAGGCCCAGCCGAGACGGATGACATCACTGTGGCTCAAAGGAATTCAGGGTTTTTTTGTCTTTCAGTCAGACTAATTTTTTTTTGCAAGATAATGTCTCAACATGATTCATAACATCCCATAATGTGTCAGAGAGGTGCCAGACCTTTCAGAGATCTTGTTTTTGGAGGATTCTCTCGAGTCCACAGCGCTCAGACATCAGTTTGGTCTTTGAAACACAGGAACAAGAAACAGTCAATGTTTTCACAGCTCATTCTCAAAAATATTTTAATCACACGGATGATTGACAGCTGAGACACGTGGTCACAGTCAGTGTTTTGACCCTGACGGCACCCGTACGGCTTTACAGGCTGCACTGAGACGTGAAATGAGGCTGTTATAAAGCCAGTCAGAGGCAGCTGTTCCTCCATTTTGTCCATTAGCCGCTGTCCACTTTACATTGTGGACGCTTTTGGACTCTAAACAGTAAACTTTATCTGTATAGCATCTGTATAAGTGAGTGCTTCACATAGGAAAGACAGAATGGACATAAATGCATGAAACCACACAATGAAATATTCAAATCGAGGTAAAAATAGAGAAGAATGATAAAAAAAAAGTGCAAAAAACACGAGGCAAAGCACCAAAGTCTGAATCAGGAACCAACAGCTGCTTAGTTAAAAGTCAGTTTTTAGTCTCCTTTGAAATGTTCAGCGAGCTGCTTCCCTGTCTTTGTCTTTGGGACATAATGGACAAAGGCTACATCCCCAGTTTTCTGTCCACTGTTGCTGGAAACCTCCAGCAGTCCAGCAGCTGATGACTCAAGTTTTATTACTTCTTTGCATTCAAAAAGACTTGAATTAACTTTATTAAACATCCTCTGTCTGTCCAGTATAAGACCTGCAAGGACGGCAGCGTCCTCGGTGTGACGGTGATGAGGATAGCCATGCTCACACACTGCCAGGCCCTCACACAGTCCTGCTCGTACACAGAAGGTAACACACACACCTTCACCTTCACCTGCGATGGGAGTGCAGGATGCTGCTCTTATTAACGTTTGTCTCTGTCTGTCTGTCCTCCAGCTGAGACCATAGTGAATGTATTAGACTTCAAGAAGGATGTAGGACTGTGGCACGCCGTCCTGACCGTAAGACACCTCAATCAGTCCACACGATGAATGGAAAGACCTTTTTGAACAAGTGGTGCATGCTCGTACTTTAAAAGAACAAGCTGCCTTGAACGCCCCTCACTCTCTATTATGTCCTGCCTCCGTCTCTCAGAGTGTCATGAATATGATGCACGTCATCAGTATCCCCTACGCCCTCATGAAGGTCAACCCTCTGTCCTGGATCCAAAAGGTCTGCCAGTACAAAGGTAAGAAAATCAACCTGAGCTGAGCGGAAATACTTGTGCTGGGAAGACGTTCAGCCTGTTTTCTGTAGTTTTGATTCACGTTTCAGTTGCAGATTTGAGGGAAACCTGCAGGATTATAGTGATGTTGTTGATAAGATAAGAGAAGATAAGACTTTATTGATCCCACACTGGGAAATTAACAGTGGCACAGAAGGTTGAAGATATACAGGATATGATATGTACATTATGCACGTATTATGAAAATACTGTCGTCAATATGGCTAATAAATAATGTTATTGCAAAAATTAAAAGTTGTGTGTTTTGTGTGTAGCTAAGGTGGCGTGCGTGAAGTCGCGGGACATGCACTGGGCTCTGGTGGCCCACCGGGACCAGCGAGACATCAACCTGACCTCCCTGCGCATGCTGGTGGTGGCTGACGGTTCGAATCCCTGTAAGAAACACTCACTGGAAATGTGAAGTTTGCACCGTGGATGGCGCTGTAGTAAAGGTCGTAAACGAAAAGGGAGAGACTGCTTAAGATCTGCTTCTTTATGTTGGATTTCTATTAAATAACAGACCGTCTCATCTGTCACTGATGGCCAGTTTTTGTAAAATCCAAACGTGAGGTGGCCCAAACAGCTTGTAAACAGCCTGAGAGGCAAAACTCAGGGCAAACGAGGCAGCACATTTGGTTAATGTCCAAAGATTCTTGGGAAACAGCACATTAAAAAAAACTGACTTCATTAACTGCGTCTCTCAGGGTCGATCTCGTCCTGCGACGCCTTCCTCAACGTCTTCCAGTCCAAAGGTCTGAAGCCAGAGGTCATATGTCCCTGCGCCAGCTCCCCCGAGGCTCTGACTGTCGCTTTAAGGAGGTACACACACACACACACACACACACACACACTCACACACATGTCGTTTTGTCACAGGATGCTGAGAAATGCTGCAAACTTACAATGAGCAAGATGTTCAGTGTGACTGTGGGACTCAAAATGTGCTTATTTAGAATAAATCAGTGTCGCCGTGAAGCATCAAATCCTCCAATTTCAAGCAAAAATCATTGAATATAAAAATCATTGTGTCATAAAAACACATTTCACTTCGCCGCCCTCCTTCAGCTGCATCCTGTTCCTATTTTAAACCTCCCGACTTTACAGTTCAGAGGCTTTTAAAACACTAAATTCACAACTTTTCCGCCTCTTTCATCCAACACGTAGAAACCACATTACAGCCAAACCAGGACAGCTGTCACTCACATGTTGGCTGGAAGGTTTGCTCCACGCTCTTAATTATGACACTATGTGTATGTGTATGTATGTGTGTGTGTGTGTGTGTGTGTGTGTGTGTGTGTGAGTGTGTGTGTGTTTTGCCACACACATGCTAATAAATAGCACTTTTCCTCAGCGGGTGTGGTCGTAATGAACTCACTTTATTTTCAGTAGAGCTGCTTCCAAACTCAGTAAACTCACAAAACAGGATGCACAGACACACACACACACTCTGTACGTGTGTTTGTGAGGACCCTCATTAACACACAGCTGTCCCTGGATCCCTGAATCTAACTTTAACCTCAGTGTAATTAAATCTCCCTAAAAAGTATAAACGCTCAAACAGACCTGTGACGTCCTCACTGTGACTTTCTGAAGTTGTCCTCTCTTTGGGAAAATGTCTTAACTTTCTAAAATTGACTGCTTTTCAAAATGTCCTCATGTTACAGAAATATTGTGATTTTCCCAAAATGTCTCTCCAAATTCGTCGTCTTCCAATAAGTTTTAAAAAAAAATGTCCTCGCTGCACAAAAAAATTCCCACTTTTACTAAATTGCTCGCTTTGTGTCAACCAAAAATGTCCCCTTTCCGAGAAATGTCCTCACTCTCGGCATCGTAAATTTGTGAACGGCGCTGCGTTAGCGTCCGTGCGATCTGATTGGCTGTGTCCGCCCCTCCTGCAGGCCTGTGGAGGAGGGCAGCACCCCCCCTGGTCGCGGCGTGCTGTCCATGCAGGGTCTGAGTCACGGCGTGATCCGGGTCGACTCCGAGGAGAAGCTGTCTGTCCTCACGCTGCAGGACGTCGGCTCCGTCATGCCCGGAGGTGAGACTGATGGTGCAGGTGCTAACGCTGCACCTGATCCTGATCCTGATCCCAGAGCGACCACACACACAAACCACAGATGTGATCATTCCTAAAATCTCTTCCTCTCTCTGCAGCTATGATGTGCGCGGTGAAGCCAGAAGGAGTCCCTCAGCTCTGTAAAGCCGACGAGATTGGAGAGATTTGTGTTTGTACTGTTGCCACAGGAACCTCCTACTACGGTCTGGCCGGCATGACCAAAAACACCTTCGAGGTGAGTGTGTGAAGAATTCTGTTGCCTATCTATCTTTTCCACTGTCCTGCATTCTGTCCTGCTTTAATCGCATCCTTTCCGTCTTCTCCCAGGTCTTCCCCACGTCCAACAACGGGGCTCCCATCAGCGAGTTTCCCTTCACCAGGACCGGCCTGCTGGGATTCATCGGACCCGCGGGTCTGATCTTCGTGGCGGGGAAGATGGACGGTCTGATGGTGGTCGGGGGGCGTCGGCACAACGCTGATGACATCGTGGCCACGGCGCTCGCTGTGGAGCCCATGAAGTTTGTCTACAGGGGCAGGTACACACCGGTCCTCCACATGCGGTGATGCATTTCAGCGTAGGCAGCATAATAACAGCAATACAACATACAGAATGCATCATATGACTAGAGATCCAGAAAAATATAGTGGAGTAAAAACCAGAAAATTTCACTGAGAAACATACTGGAGTAAATTAAAAGTGCCTCAAAATAGAGTAAATGGACTTGAAAATGCCAAATGAGCTAATGGTGGCTAACAAGCTAGCTGACTTAGCTAGTTTGTTAGCGTCTCTGCTAAATCTTTTCATTACTTCAGTTATTTCTCTTGTCCAGGTGTGTGCGAGGTGCTCCTGAAGTCAAAAATGAAAAAGAAACTGAGCAGCCATGTAACAGTGGGCACACCAGCCAAAGACGCAGTTAAAAAGTCTTTATTGATCCGATTAGCCACACACAAGAAGCACACATTTCCAACATGCTGAAACTACCTTTTAACCACATCCTTGGCTCGGTGCCTGCAGTTCACCCGTGGCTCCCCTTTCTGGTGCTTTGGAAATGCTCAGCTTTTCCTCTTACTTCCCTGCATCAGGACGCCTCGCCATGCTTTGTCAGCAGCACATAATGTTTGTATAAACAGAAAATTTTTCTCAGGATTGACTTTAAACTTTCTCATGTGATGATAGTTACAGACTGGCCACAGCTGAAACAGAGGGGCTGAGTCAAATCCCCTCACCACAAAATACAGCTAATAGACTGAACAATGGAGGAGGCTCGTTAGACAAGCTCCATTCTGTAGATGTTGGACAGAAAGCAGAGCAGAGAGGAGCCACTCGAATCTGTTCTGTGACTCTGACACCAAACCTCCGGCCCGACATGTTCCCAGTTCACGATGTTATCCAGCTGAGACGCTCGCGGACGCCGTGTGTTTGTCTTTCAGGATAGCCGTGTTCTCCATCACCGTGCTGCACGACGAGAGGATCGTGGTCGTGGCGGAGCAGCGGCCCGACTCCACCGAGGAGGACAGCTTCCAGTGGATGAGCCGAGTCCTGCAGGTGCACGCCCACACGCACGTGCACGCCCGCGCACACACGCAGATAAGACACGCACAAAGAGACGAGCGGCTAAGTGTTAGCAAATCCAACCAACAAGTATTATCTGTATCCAGAGAAGACCCTGAACATGCAGACTGTAGTTTAGAAAAATGAAGAAAAAAAACGCAGTTCCTCAAATGGCCACATGAGGCTCCAAAAGTGAATCAATCCCCATAGACCCCCATATAAAATCCCCAACTTTACAGCAGAGATGAACACGTTTGCAGCCTGGTGCAAAAAGTGTTTTTGGTCTTCCTCCTTCATGATAAATGTGCAGGGGTGAATTTTTATATTACCCACTTAAATTAATGCTTAAAGTTATGCATAATTTTGAGTGACAGCTAGCTGCTAGGTTAGCTAGGCCGCCTCAGCTCCACCCACGCTTCACCTCTTCACGCTGCTCCGAAACCTCTATGTGACGTCAAGAAGACCACATCCATGTTTGATACGGTCTGTGAATCTGACTCACTAAAGCAGCAAATGTGGATTAATCCGCCGCGTAAAATAGTCCACAACAAATACTCTGTTTCTTCCTGTTTGTCGATAAAAACTCCAGTGAGCAGCCGAAGATTTACGTCTCCAGCAGGGACCTGTGGGCCGGGAGCTGAGAGCCGCAGGGCGAAGACAGTGTTTAGAGACAGACTGAGACGCTGCTGTCTCGGTCTTTCGTGGACTTTGTTGGACAATATGAAAACTGTTGAATAACACCAGCCTGATCCTTTGACACAACCCAGCTGAGGAAGACTGTCACACGGCAGACAGACGCATTTTAACAGGCCACCGCAAAAAGAGACACACACACACACGGACACACACACACACACACACACACACACACACACACACACACACACAGTGTATGTTACTGTACATTCATGCTGCACACGAGCAGATAAAATCTCAGCCCGAGCTCCGGCTCCAGATCTCTCTAAGCCGGCGTGGAGACTGTGGTGAAACCATAAAAGCCGTCTGCATTTTTACAGCTGCTCTAAAACCAAATCTCTTTATTCCTTCACCATCGCAGATACTGCCGGCCTGTTTTTCCCCTCAGCTCGGCCGGTTATGGACGCCATCAGCGTTTTAGAGGCTGAGATGACGGGACGGCTGTTTAGTGTCAAACTACTGTAGATGATGGAAAAGTGTAGTTTCAGAACAAAGCCAAAATAGATTCCCTTTATGTTGTAGATGTCAGATGTTAGTGTG
This sequence comes from Chaetodon trifasciatus, assembly GCA_037975065.1. Classification (NCBI taxonomy): domain Eukaryota; kingdom Metazoa; phylum Chordata; class Actinopteri; order Chaetodontiformes; family Chaetodontidae; genus Chaetodon; species Chaetodon trifasciatus. The sequence goes on from JBBMOE010000080.1 coordinate 143,892, forward strand.
ATACTAATTCAGATTTTCAAACGCTTTCCAGGCGATAGACGGTATCCACCAGGTGGGGGTGTACTGCCTGGCCCTGGTGCCCTCCAACACTCTGCCCAAGACTCCTCTGGGCGGCATCCACCTGTCAGAGACCAAGCAGCTGTTCCTGGAGGGGGCGCTGCACCCCTGCAACGTGCTCATGTGTCCGCACACCTGCGTCACCAACCTGCCCAAACCCCGGCAGAAACAGCCAGGTAGAGCGTGAGCGAACACGTGGCGGCGCGGCGGAATACGGCTCGCCCCCAGATAAATGTAAGATGAGGAGAAGCGTCTCATGTTTTCTTCCTCCTCCTCCTCCTCTTCCTCAGAGATCGGCCCTGCGTCGGTGATGGTCGGGAATCTGGTGTCGGGTAAGAGGATCGCTCAGGCCAGCGGCAGAGATCTGGGTCAGATCGAAGACAATGACCAGGCAAGGAAGGTGTGTGTGAGAGGCGGGGCTGCTGGTTTTCATCATAACCGTCATCATCATCATCATCACACACACACACACACACACACACACACACACACACACAGCACAGTGGCTAACTGTTTGGATCATTTCTTATCAGTTACTTTGCCTTCACTTTCTTTTTCACGTATTCATTTATTCCAGTCTTCATCCTGTCACAGCATCATTGACTGACGCTGCAAAACTGTTTCTGTGTGCTTTGATTCGTCACCTTTTTCCCAGAGAATCGAGCTGAATGGGTGTTTAAAGTCACAAACGTTCATAAAGGCTCCTTCCTGTTGGAAAGTCTGATGATGCCAATGAAAGGTAGAGAAAAAGTGCGTTTTGACGCTTTGGCAGCGTCGCTCGTGTCGTATTTGTTCCAGTAACAGTGAATAAGAAAAATGTTACAGAGACCAAGAGTGAAAATAAGAAATAAGAGGTCGTAAGAGCCAGAAAAATCAGACATGAAGATATAGAGAGGGAGCATGTGGACCAGAGAGAAAACAACGAAGAGGAGTTTTAAACAGAGCTGAGGAGCGAGCGAGCGGAGCAGGCAGAGCGTGTCACTGACAGGACTGATTTTCTTCCCGTCTCTCGAGCTGAAAATGTACAGCGTCAGGCAGCCGGCGGCGGCACTCGCTCTGTAGACTCTAATGAGAAGAGACGGGCCCCAAATAATAACAAACAGCACCTCCGCGGCGGCACGCCGGGAGGCTGCAGCCGCCTGTGTCTCCAGCATGCCGCTCGCCTGCTCCTCTGTCTGCGTGTCGCTGATGAACTTTGTCTTCTGGTGTTTCCCAAACTGAACTCCTCAGGCTTCCTTATGTTGAGCAGGTGACAGCAGACCAGATTTCTCACTCGGTACGTCTGTTTTTCTTGCCTTTATTTTGGGAAATGCACTCATCGTTTCCAGAGTTGGATGTGAAGATCGATGCCTCTCTCCCATCTGTCCTGTGAATATGAAGCTACAGCTAGCAGCCTGTTAGCATAGCTTAGCTTAGCGCAAAGACTGGAACCAGCTAGCCTGGCTGTGTGCAAAAAAAAAAGTTGACCTGATTTGAAGATGTTATTCTGCATGTCCGTTGTCCAAACCCGGTGGCGGCTGATTTACATGCTGTGTCACTGTCTTTTGTCCTCATGACAAACATCCGTCAGATGGTGCGTACGGACGGTCATCATGATGAGGTGCTGACAGACACGCCCGTCTTGTTTTTCAGATGTTACAGCCTGAAAGGTCGGACCTCACGTGTTGACCTTAGAGGAAAGGAAGGGCGAAGAGCCGTACCAGAAACCATTGCTGTCATTATGTAAAGGAAATTTAAAGGAAGGAACCTGAAGGACAATGTGATGAATCTGTCCTCCTGACTCAGCTATAGATGTCTGAATTCCTCGATCACTCGGTGGAAATGTCGCTGCTGATGCTGAAGCTATGACGCTGCGTCTTATCTCTGCACGCTGTAGCAGCTGCTGACAGTTTCAAGTACAAGACTCATTCAGAGGCGACGTTGCATCCGGTTAGATTTTGACAAATCCGCTCTCCCCTTTTCACAATCCAGCCGTCCTGAGGCTTCGTGCCATCACAGAAAAGTCCAGACAGGAGGATCGTGTTGGTGGTGATTAGCTCTGACGTGAGCGTCATTGACTGTCCTTTGTTGAAGTGACTGTTGATTCGACTTTTCTCGGTGGGTCAGCGCTCCTTCAGAACGAGCTCGTGATTCGGGAATGATGGCGAATTCGGCTTGTCTGGCCTGTTTCTGGCCTCCGTGTCGGCTGAATGTCAGTCAGGTTTGGAGGAAGAACTCTAAGATATTCCTGCTCGCTCTTATTGTGCTTTTGGCTCGTGCTGCTGCCTCTCATCATCAGTATGAGTCAGCTCATTGATTCATTCCTTCATCTGTCTGTTCATTCATCCATCCCTGCTTCTCTCCTCCATGTCCATGTGACTGAAAACCAAGCCCTCTGTGTGAATGAGCTCCTCTTTCTCTTCTCTCGGTGCTGCTTTTTGCATTTGCTCCTGTGTTTATATTGAAGTTTTCTGTGTGTGTATTGGTGTAATCTAACATTAAGAATAGACACAAACTACATTGTGTTTAGTGAGGATAAACCATGACATTATTAACCATCAAGAAATCATGTCTCTTGCATCATGGACTGTCTCTGCTCTGCCAGTGCCCCTCTAGTTAAACAGTACTATAAGTATGAAGTATTATAAAACGGAAATACTTGCCAAAATGCAGTGCTTTAGTAAATGTACTGAGCTGCATTTGCCCACTGACACAAGCTAATGTTTTTGTTTTGCTAACAGAAGCTGGCAGTGATTTCAGTGATAATAGCTTACCTCCATTCGTCCACCTGAGCTCTACCTACAACCTGATTGGACAAACACTCGCTGAACCGCCTTTGGTCTTTGCTTCCTGTTTGCTTCTCTGCTGTTTTAGTCGGCCATGCAGCGGAAGATGTCTTCTTAAAACGTGTCTTTTTTCTCTGGAGTTTGGTTCAGTGTCATTTGTGTTTTAACTATTTCATGTATGTCGGTTTAAATGGTGTGAAGCTCTTCACCTGCCCAGGTGGTTGAAGGTTTCACTGAAACGACCGTTACGTCCGATAACGACTTCAGATACAACCGAGCTGCAGCCTTCAGTGTCTCAACATGAGAAACACCAGCACTCGCAAAGCGATAAAACTCTGCTGTGTGAGACCAGATTTCTATCTGAAGCCTGGAATTTAACAGGACCAGCACTCGCACAGCAGACAGAGGCCCTTTGTGTTGGCGTTCAGCATGCCAGTCATCTCTCAGGTTCCTCTTTGTTTCATCTCAGGCTTCAGTCCAGCTCTGGAAGTTTAACCAGGGGCCACAGCTTCTCTCACAAACTACAAAAAACAGTTTTACTAAATGAAATTTCATCCTGTTGGTGGTTAAAACTATGAGTTAAACCTTTTTTGAGAAATGTTAAATGTGAAGACATCAGTGCTTTTACATTTAGAGTTTCAAACCAACTGTTTCCATATCAGTCCACATCACAAAGACCACAGACCACAGCCGGTGTGCGTGTTTAAACGCCTAAAGGCTCGAATGTTTGTGTTAATCTGAGAGCTGCTGGTTTGGGTGGAGGTGGAAGCTGTGTGACGATGAAGGCGACCTTTGCCTGATCCGGACTTACCGTGCTTAAAGCTCACCAAACTTTAACCACAGCAGTGACAGATCTGCAAACAGTCGGAGAACCAGGTGGCGTTGCTTTAAAGAAAGTTCTGGCTCAGTGGGAAGTTTGATTGATTGTCTATCTCATGTTCCTCAGTCAGGAGATCATTTGTGGCGAGAGGAAAGCTGCCGGTTCATGTGTTCGGCCATGCAGCTTTGGTAGATGTTAATGTATGAGTCAGGAAACTGAGGGAAGCAGACTTTAATTTGCTGTTCTGAAAGTTTTATGAAAGCTCAGAGTCGAGCCGACACGCGGCTGAGTGATGCTTTCATGAGGGGAGAAAACCCGAGAGATTAGTGATGCATGAAGCTGGTGGAGAGCAGATGAGAGAGCGTTTCGTCAAACAAACCGTGAGCAAACGGGAAACTGGCCAATGAGGAGCTGAGAGATGTTTTCAGCAGCAGAACGCTGGAGGTTAAATACACCACTGAGAGGGTTCTTGTACAATCAGTCCTGACGTCTGAGGCTTTAGTCTTTGTGACAGTTTATATTAAACACACAGCACAGTGATCACATGACGGCGGAGACAAAACATCAACCATCTTCACTTTTGATGCGTCACACTTCATCTTGTACGTGCGGGGAACCAAACCGAGACGTTACGCTGTTAGCTAACACGTTAGCCGCAGCGGCTTCGTTCAGCTGACCCCACAAATCAAAAAACCCAGCAGTGTTGAGGTCATTACCAGAATAAATCACACAGCACTCAATACTGTTGAATTAGCTCTCCACCACAGGAGACAAACAGTCATCACTGCTGTAATTCCTCCTAAAACAAATGTGGCTCGCTGCGTTCATGAATCCAGCTGTCATCTATTATCATTGCTTGTCTAAATAATAAACGTTCCTTTGAATTCTTACAAAGACCGAACGTCTCGCTTTAACCTCTTTAATTCAGTTCAAACGACCCACAAAACACATCAGTGCGTATGAATACGTATGGCTGTTGAACTTAATGACTGAGTCTCTGTTGATCTAAAGCCAGCCGTCAGTTTCACCCGCTGTTGGTTGGTGAAAGACAGAATCTCACTTGGTTATTTTGACTCTCAGCTGGAGGAACAAAGGTTCACACTCGAGCTCCTCCGGCTGAATAATTCACCGCAGAACAGCCTCAGTCGCTGGAATTTGTAGTGCAAATCAAGCGCGCCCGGACTCCTGCCAGACATGACGAACGCAGCGTGCAGCAGAGCAGAGGTCCGTTTGCTTCGTGACAGCCGAATCCTCATCGCCACACACACACACACACACACACACACACACAAATTGAACCAACAGGAATTACGCTGCCTGAGATTCACCGCTCGGCAGCAAATCTTGAGAAATTCATGAGACCAGACACAAACTCTCTTGATTTGTTCCCATCTCTAATTTCCATCTGTCTCCTCGTGTGTCTGCTGGTGGAAAGGTAGGAAGCCTTGTTACCTTAGCTCGCTCTCCTACTTCCATCCTCTTCCACCCAAATCGCTGCAAGTCACCGAGCGGCAAAGAGTGCATTTTATTAGAGCTCACCATCAGTATCACAACAAAGCTGTTGAGGCTCAAAATGAGTGAATTTGCTGATTCTTCATACTGACTCTTCATACATCTTACTAATTAAAGACCTAAAAAAAAGTACTGGTTCCTCATTACTTTACTTTCATTATTCAGCTCGGCTCCATCTGTACCTTTAAAACCTCCAGAGCACACGCACACTCAGGACATCTCACGTATTGAACACGTATAGATGCAGCCAGGTGTAGGAGGCGTTCACTGAGCGTTAGCAGCTAGCTTCACGTTAGCCACAGTGTCTGCAGGGTTTGCACAGCCTCCACCTCCGAACAAAGCCACAGCCTGACTCCAGAATGTGTTCTGAGCGGTGGCTAACGTTAGCGAGACAGCTGATGATGCACAGTATGCATATAAGAAAACCTAAACTAACGAACATACTAAAGATAATGCACCACAGCTAATAATGCTAATAAGATTTAAAGAGTTTGAGTGAAAGTAAAAAGCAGTTTAAGAATCACGGCTGGGTGTGGTTTGGCACTTGGAGCCACGCCCGCAGTGATGTCACAGAGTCCTGGGGTACACCTGTACATCACTGCTGCACGACGAGCAGTTAAACCAGCAGAGGTCAGCAAAAACAAGATTTTCAGGTGGTGCGGTCGCTCTTTAAAAATGCTCGTTTGGAGGTGAGAGCTTGAAGGAAACAGTTCCAGGGAAGTTGGTTGTAAAGATCAAGGCTTGTTTTCTGAGTTGGATTAATTCAACATGGAGAACAGGTGAAAAACGTGTTCTCTCAGGTGGATTAAGTGTTTATTTGCAGGAGAATTGAGAGCTGAGATATCTCACAATGCTCAGACGGTTTGTAAATTTCTTGAGGGAGTAAAACTTCAAACCTATTTAGCTTAAAAAAGCGTTCAAAGTCTGTACATTCGTTGAACCTGCTGGGTTCAGTTCTGGGTTCAGAGCCTGCACCTCTTTACTATCCTGTGACCTCACAGGTCAAACTGTCAGAAATCCTAAACTATCATCAGATGAAAAAGTCCTAAATTATCTTAACATTTAAGGCGACACAGCAAGTTTCCAGAATGTTCCTTTAGTCCAAGAAGAAGAAGAAAAAGGCGTTTTAACTCATGTTCAGCGCGTGAATGGAAGTGTCTGAAAATGATCTTTTTAGGTGAATAAGTGAGAAAAGATTTCACAGTGTAACACAAGAAGACTGGACCCTTCTGTCAGCTGACCTGTTGCCTTCATTCATGTGTGTCTTCATCTGGGAATGTGTGTGTTTGTGCGTCCCAGTCTCACTGTTCCTGTCATCTGTTTGTGTTTTCAGTTCCTCTTCCTGTCAGAGGTGCTGCAGTGGAGAGCCCAGACCACTCCAGACCACGTCCTGTACACCCTGCTCAACTCCAGGGTGAGACATGATGATTTACTTGAAAAGGGATTATTTTTTATTATTATTGTTATGTTATTGTTGTGGTGCAGTTCGTATGTGAGCCTGTGTGAACTGGCTCTGTGTGGCGGGTGCGTTCGTTTGCATAATGGCAATATGATCCACTGGTGTGTTTACAGCTGTTCAGCACCGAGATGCTGCAACGGAAAATCTGACATGACACCTGCTGCTACACACTGCTGATTGAATGTGTCAATCATCTTCCTGCGTGTGTGTGTGTGACCTCCAGGGTACGATAGCCAGCTCTCTGACTTGTGTTCAGCTGCATAAGAGGGCAGAGAAGATCGCCGGCATGCTGGCTGAACGGGGCCACCTGCAGGACGGGGACCACGTCGCCCTGGTCTACCCTCCAGGTAAGCGCTGATTTCTGATCAGCTGCAGCTCAATGTCCTGATGCGTATCCGTGTAAATTTCTGAGAGTGAAGGAGCTACTTGCAAAATCTCAAATTGAGGAGTTTCAAAATAAAAGCTGATTCTACAAAGGAAACATCGCTAGCTCATTTTTTTTTTATTTTTTAACGATGCAGTAAAACAGTTTTTCAAGTTGTTCTGAGCCCAGAATACAGCCATGCACTGAAAGGCCAAAAGTATGTGGACACATGCTTTAATGCACTCATGGTTTGGGTCTTTTTTTTTAATGGTTTTGGCGTCTTCGTTCCAATTAATGAGAATCTTAAGTCTACAGCATACAGTGATATTTTAGACTCTTAAGGAGAGCTATAGTGCAGATTGATCTCAGATGGATTACTATGCCACAATCGTTAGACCTGACTAAAACACAGCAGAACTTTGTAATGATCCCCTAACCCGTAAACAAGGACAAAGGAGGAAGGACACAATAAAGAGAATCAGAGCTGTTCAGTGCGGCGCTCGGATCGAAGGAGAATTAAAGGAAAGAATCGTAATTTCCCTCTGAGACACTGAGCCTCATGTCCATCGCAGCAGGACGGATGCAGCCATGCGGGACGAATTCCCCGACGCGAGGAGATTGTCTTAGAGCAGCGTTCAATTAACCGCCTCCAGTCTGCAGCTCAATAACTCACCTCCTTGCATGTGTGTTCCTTCCTGCCCTCTTCCTCCTCCATCCCTTTCTCCATTTTATTCCCTTCTCCACTCTTCCACATTCTCCTCCTCCCCCTTACTCCCATTTCTCCTCATTATCGTCCCTCACATCCCTGCTTCCCTTATCTTTCCTCCTTCTTCCCTTTCTTTGCAATTCCTTTTTCCTCCTTCCTCTCTTCCTACCTTGCTTTCCTTCTCCCCTTCATCACTTCCCTCCTTCCTGCCCTCTCTGCTTTTCCCCGCACCCTTTCTTCATCTGTCTCCATCCACACCTCCTCCTCCTTCCTCACCTTCCTCCAGGTATTGACCTCATCGTGGCGTTTTACGGCTGCCTTTACGCCGGCTGCGTGCCGATCACGGTGCGACCGCCTCACCCGCAGAACATCGCCACCACGCTGCCCACCGTCAAGATGATCGTGGAGGTAAAAGCACTTTGATGCCTAACAGTATGACAGAACAACATGGATCATGTAGGATGCAGATTCCCCCTGAAAAATGTCTTTGCACCAGCTCATGGTCCATTTATTCAAAGTCGTTCATCACTGCGACAGGTGTGTTAGGTGGTACCTGTATGAAGTGAGTTTCATCAGTTTATCATCATTATTCTGCTTTTCTCTGTCTGTACATGAAAGATACATTTAAGTCCTGAATGATGGATAATCGGGACGCTGCGCCCCTTACTTCCATCGCTCAGTACCTCAGAGCGTAAGAGGATAAACAAAAAGTCACTCATGTTCGACTCAAGCAAACAGAAGGATGGAGGGAAAAGCAAAGAAAGATGGAGGGAAGGGGCAAACCAGGAAGCCCGCCAACAGTGTGGGAAAATAAGTGAATGAATGAATGTGAGTTGTGAATAACAACGAGTCTCGTTCATCTTTTGAGGGAGCTGGCAGGAGGCGATGTAGGAGGTCAGAGCTGCGTGTACTCAGCAATAAATCTCAGTTCAGCAGCGTCGTTTCAGGGGCTTGTTTAAAGGGATATTCCACCTGCTGGATGACAGGATGTGTGTGAAGCCAAGTGTGCGTTTTGTCAGATTCAAGTTGTCTGTTCTGGACGGCGCAGGTGAGCCGCTCGGTGTGTGTGATGACCACGCAGCTCATCTGTAAGCTGCTGAGGTCGAAGGAAGCCTCGGCCGCCGTGGACGTCCGCACCTGGCCTCCCGTCATGGACACAGGTACACACATGCACTGTGCAAACACTGTTATTTCTGATAAACAGGTGTGCTACACATGACCGCTGCCTGTGCAGGACTGTAAAATATCTCTCTGTTAAAATAAAGTCTGATGGCTTTTGACACTTAAAGTGTTGACGCTCATGCTTGATAAAATGACTGGAAATGACTGCAAACTGCACATGTGCTGATGTTCTTCTTAGACGATTTGCCAAAGAAGAAACCTCCTCTGCTGTATAAACCGTCCAATCCCGACACCCTGGCCTACCTGGACTTCAGTGTCTCCACCACTGGCATGCTTGCTGGAGTCAAGGTAAACACACGCACACACACGCCGTCCAGATTTTTTGTTTATTTCCTGTGATTGATGGAATTCAGCAGACATGACTTTGATGTCAGCTATTTACATGCAGGGAACTGGTACTTACAGTGGTTCAGATATGTAATAAATACAGCATAATGCTAACACAGCTTGCTAATATGCTAACATATTAACATACTAGCAATAGCAAATATCAACATGTTCAGGAGGAATTGTAACATTCTAAACATGCTAACAGGACGTAACCTTTAGCATTCTTAATGTTACATGCTGTATGTTAGCATGTAACCTTTAGCATTCTTAATGTTACATGCTGTATGTTAGCATGTGGTATCTAATAGTTGCAACCTTGCAGGCTAACTTGCTAGCCGTAATATTAGCATGCATTTTAACATGTAGCTCAGAGAACTCTTTTTGTAGGCGATGTGGCCGTTTCTTAACTTTCTTTGCACAGATATTATTAAAAAGTCTGTTTTTTTCATCCATTCTGTGTTTATTTTTTGTTTTTCGTTGTCCTCACAGCAGCTAGCTTAGCATAAATTTTACTGTAAGTGAGATGTGAGCTCGGGTCTGATTTTGACAACATCATCCATTCATGTTAAGACTGATTGATCGCTCGATTAACACTGATTAAAGGTGAACATTTCAAAGCTGTAATACTAGAATCGTGGCAGAAGACGCCTGCAGCATCATCGTCCTGAGCGCCGACATGTTTCTGTGTATATTCAGTGAAACACTTTGTAAAACAATGTGAGATCTAGTGTGCGGCGGAGAGTCGGAGGTGTGTAAAGAGACGGTGGTGACATTTTAAAGATCAAAGCTTCTATTCCTGCTACAGCGACACGAACCTGCATCCTGGACTCAGATCATTGTTTCTGTACCGCCAGCCATCTGTGTGTGTGTGTGTGACTGTGTGAGTGTGTGTGTGTGTGTGTGAGTGAGTGTGTGTGTTTGAACCCACTGAAGCCAACTTCCATTAAACAAGACCTTTTCTTGTTTGGTCTCCAGTCCATCCATGTTCAAACCTTTTGTTTCTCAGCTCTCTGCTCACAGAGCTGATAGAGGACTTTCATCTGTGTCCGGACAACAAAAAGAAACACAAGCGGCGTTAGAAATTATTGTCCAGATGTTTCTTTAAAGGTGTAATTGAAGAGTTCTGTCAGGAAGGAACCTACCTGCACAAAAGAAAATCTAAATCCTCACTAAGCAAAATCAGAAAATGGACTTCAGGTCAAAGCTGTATGTTCCACTTTCAACAGAAAGCATTTTGACTTGAGACCACAGAGTTCGATTTATTACCCAGATATAACAGATTAAACCAGATCAGGGTCCTGACTCTGACCTCCTCTCTGTGATTTGTTAATGTTCTCCGTCAGGACGACATTTTATCTGTTATTAATTTCACCTTTAACGACCTGAGATAACAGTGCAAATTAAAAAAGACTGAAGATAGATTCAATCTTTTCCAAGCTGCACATTTCAGCAAAAATACTCATTTCTCTGCTGCACATGAAGGAAACAGTTCATCTCTTATCAGGGTAAATCTGTGATTGACTCCAGAAACGAGGAACTGGAGCACAGCAAATTTCTTCTTTTTGAACAAGATACTGAATGTACAGAGCCGGACTCTTATTAACTGTGAAATAAACTAAACTGGCAGCACCTTCAACGTCGCTAACTACAGATATGCCGTTACTGCTGTCTGTCACCTCAAGTCATTATTTGTTTCTAGAAGTTGCAACGCAGAAACTGTAAACTGAAAACTGAAATTTTCCAGGCTGAACACATGTTAATGACTGCACCTTTACTGAGCGTCATGTATGTGTCAGATGTCTCACACAGCCACCAGTGCCTTCTGCCGCTCCATCAAGCTGCAGTGCGAGCTCTACCCGTCCAGAGAGGTCGCCATCTGCCTGGACCCGTACTGCGGCCTGGGCTTCGTCCTCTGGTGCCTTTGCAGGTCAGACAAATGCATGAAAGTCTGCAAATGTGAGTCCAAATGAAAGAAAGCCCTGTTTTAAATATCAGCTCCAGTCAGAGGGGGCAGATGCAGAATGAAGGGGTGAAGGCGGGTCAAATAGGAAGCGTTGGGGAGCACCTATAACACAATACAGTCAGTCAGTCAGTTGAACTGTGTTTTTGAAGGACTATAAACGTAATGCCTCCACACTCGTCTGTTTTCTCTGCAGTGTGTACTCAGGTCACCAGTCCATCCTGATCCCTCCGTCCGAGCTGGAGGTGAACCCGGCTCTCTGGCTGTCGGCCGTCAGTCAGTACAAAGTGCGAGACACTTTCTGTTCCTACAGCGTCATGGAGCTGTGCACCAAAGGCCTCGGTCTGCAGACCGACTCTCTGAAGGTAAGGAGGACGCTCCGTCTGGAGGACAATTTGTACTTTCTGCTTGGCGTGTTGTGAAATTAACTAACAAGAAACCAACCTCTCATTCTGCGTCCTTATTGTCCCCTTCAGTCTCGAGGGTTGGACTTGTCTCGGGTGAGGACCTGTGTGGTTGTAGCGGAGGAGCGTCCCAGGACAGCCCTGACGCAGTCCTTCTCCAAACTCTTCAAGGACCTGGGACTCCACCCTCGAGCCGTCAGCACCTCCTTCGGCTGCAGGGTCAACCTGGCAATCTGCCTGCAGGTCAGTCACGCTTTCACCTCTTTGTCCCTCTGCGTCCGTCTCGCTGTTCGGCAGAGACTGAGGACACGTCTTGGTGTGACATTGTGGCTGGATTCACTACTGAGATTCTGCATTCACATTTGAGAAACTAGCCGCTTTCATTCCTTATGACTTGAGATACGTCAGCTGATGTTGACCACAGCTGCTTGTTTTGTTCATCTGTAGAGGTTGGCTGGAGCTGAGCTCGCTGTTAGCCAGAATTTTGTATTTAGCTAAATGTCAAATAGCCAAGAAGGTGAGTTACAGCTAAGAGCATATCAGCTCCGTCGTACTTTGGTAAGGACAACAGAAACTGGACTTCACTGTAGAGAGAGGATGACCAGCTGAGCTTGACTGTGTTTATACTCGTGCATCGAGGTTTTAGGAGTTCTTCTGTTGATCGTCTACGAGGTGCTCTCTTATCCAGGCTCAGATGAACAGATGGACATCAGTATGTCTCTACGCCTCCAGTGCAGAGAAACAGGCTAACCGCTAACTTAGCCATCAAAGTGAAAAATGCACCTTCCTACACCTCTAAAGCTGTTGCATATATTGTGTATTTAGCACCTCTAAAAGCTGACAGATTGGAGCTTTTTCAGCATCAGTATGAAAACTTAGCCGTTTGTAAGATGTACAGTAATTTATGAGTTACAGTCAGTCAGAAGTCTTGATATGATGATTTGGGTTTTGGCACCTGGTAGCACAGATGTAGCATCACGCAGGTGCAGTTCTTAGTGCTTCTTAGTGAATTTGGCAGCTCTTGTTGGTGCTTTCAGGGACCTCGTGCTCGTCTCTGCCCTGCCTCAGGTTTACAGGTTGGAGGTTAGTCCATCACTGCTGGAACAGAAACCTTTGAACTTGGCCGTGGGTGCTTGCACACTGTTCATTTCTGGCTTTGAAGTGTAAAAAAAGGGATGGACGTCAATGCAACAATGACCAAACGCATCTCTTACGCTGCTGGTTTGAAGCCAGTGACACTGGTACGTTCATTGGTGATTAGACTGCAGGTTCCAGAGAGCTAACCGCCTCAAACCAGTCGATGAGACGTTCAGGGTTTCCTCTGCTCGTCTCTCAGGTTCAGCTTCATCCTCCCATTTCAAGCTGACCATTGCTTTTACATTTCAGCTATGATTTGCAACCTTAAGTGGATCAAATCAGGTTCATATGTAAAGTTTTCCCCTTTGCTGTTCTTATGTAATTTCTATAAGTTTCTAAACTCCCACATTGCTGACCATTTTAAAGATTTTAATGCTAAATACATTCAAGTCTGTATAAAGAATTCTGAAATATTATGATGGATCTTTGACATTTTTTAGTCATTTAGTCAGTGTGATTGTACAGAGCAGTGATTTCTAGCTGCATGGCTCATAACTTTAATTAACAGCCAGTTCGCACTAATATTACTCTGTAACTTTAATTAACATTTAACTCTTAACTATTTCCAGCTCTTAAAGTGAGTAAACTAACATTTGCCTGGACATTTTTTTCAGTTCTGACTGCTTGTTTTGTTTCTTTGAGTTTCCCATTTTGACATTTTTCTTCCTTCCCTCCTCCCTCCTTGTTTCCATCATAACCCCACCCACATATCTCATACTTGGTTTTGTCTCCACCCTCCCTCCTCCTCCTCTCCTCCTACGCCCCTCTTTGCTGCTGTAGCCTCACAGGCTGGGAAAGCTTGCCGACCAGGTAGGGAACCACCATCAATCCCCCCAACCACCACCACCTCCACCCCACTGCTTGTCAGCACATCACTCATCAGCTGGCTTTAGATCAAAGTTTTTAAGGATTACTCCACTGAAAATGTAGATTTTTGAGTTTCCGATATTCCTGCTGTGGTGGAAAGGTGTCTGTGAAAGGTCTGCAGCTTCCTCCATCACAGATGACGGGAGGTGTAACAGTCAGGGCCTGGTCACACCAGCATGAAATAACGCACCACCGACCAACTGCAAACCATCTTAAAGTGGAAGTCCAACGATTTTACGCATCAGAGTCCATCCAGAGGTCTTGGGGAGCGCTACTGCATCTGAAGGTGTTTTAAGTCTTTTGAGGGAGCTCCACGAAATCTGACGTCATTTGAGCGTCAGTTGGTTGAAGAGTTCGAGAGTGAAACAAATGCGTTGGTGTGCAGTTAGAAGTGAGCTTACTAGAGCTGCTCCTCATCTCTGTTTAAGGCTGAAGCAACGTTAGCTGCTAGCATAAGATATGCTAGCAGCTAACGTAGATGTGCGTTTGAAGCCAAAGATGAGTGCAAAGAGAAATGTGGTGCAAGACGTGTCGCTCACATCGACATGACGAGAAGAGCAGTTGCGTTTTGTACGAAGAATTTCAGCCGCACATTATTCGATTTGTGGCTCATGCTAATGCTAACAAACAAGCTAATCAAGCTGATACGTGCAGCTCAGAGTGAATGCTGGAGGTGCACATTGACGTGAAGGAGGAACACGGACAAAGCAGAGCGCTTACACAAACCATCAGCGTGGTGTTAAGAGCAAAGCTGCAGCCTGCTGATGATCGAGGACTCAAAAACCATCTTCAGACCAGACAGAGACTCCGCTGTGAGACGATGAAAACACCTGTTTGAATGGGTTTAAAGAGTAAAAGAAAGCAGCCAGATTGTTACTTTAACATCGACAAGGTGGTTAAACCGTCTCTGCCGCTGCCTTTGAGCAGTGCAACGCACGAGAGGAGATCCAGATCTGGTCTGTCACTGTCTCTCTGCCCTGATGCTCATTCACCTGTCAGAGACATGTGACCCAAAGCCAGCTGTTGACCTGTGGATGGAGACAGCTCATCTGAAACTCATCCAGGGACTAAGAGGAGCATCTTCATCATCCACCAGGCAGGAGGCTGAAGAGGAGGACAGCAATGAAGATTGCGTTTAATTAAGATTTTAAGACGACGCCATGTGTGGGATTTGAGCAAACTGAGAGCCAGAGGCTACAAAATGAGGGACGCTGTGTGTAGCTGTGTTTTACCATCTAATTTCATGTAATACATCCTGCAGCTTGGTCTGCAGTCCATGAGACAGGAGGCGATGGGCCGAATGTGTCTCTTGTGGGTTAGTGACTGACCTCCGGTTTAGCAGGCGGTGGTGGGAAACATTCAGGAAAATGGATTTTTGTGGTGCTACTTTCTGGTGTGACCGGCCACTTATGGTAGATTAAATTGTGACCCAGAGACAAAACAAAAAAATATTCAGAAAGTCAACAGAAACGTCTCAAATCACTTGTCCACCACTGGTCTGTAGGTCACAGACACTTTGCCTGTAAATCGCTGAATAATCTTCTCCAGAGGTGGAGAAGTTCGTGTATTTGCTGCCTCGTGGAGATGATGCTGTCTGCTGTTTGGTGCTCTGGGTGGGGGCTTCTGACTCCCAGCATGCCGCTGTGTGTCTGGTGGTGGGCTCTGTGTAGTTTCCCTCTGCAAGGTGATGGAGGGATGGTGGAGGAAGAGAGGTCGGAGCGGGGGGCTTTGTTGGCTTTGGTTTTACGTACCAGGATGTAATCACTCGACTACGTCATCATCACCTCTTTCTTCATCTTTCCTTTCCCCTCTTCTCTTTCCTCTGAAAGACTTTATCACGACTTTTCATTTGCATGTCCATCAAGTAGAATCTGATCTTAGAAAGCTTTCTTTTTAAATGTGGGCGTATGTTTGTTTTGATCTGTGCTCTGAGTTCTTTGTAAAATCATCCCACCACTGCCGCTCCCACATTGTCCTTCCCCATCATTGAGTAAATGTCGTGGAGGTTTTGTGGGATCACAACTTTGCTCTCAAAGCCAAAGCTCGTCTCTATGAGCGCTAACGCACCAGCAGCAGCATCCACCGCGTCCTGGTCGCAGTAGAAGTAGCTGTAGTCGTAGAAGTTTTTGTACCGTGGTAGCAGTAGTATAAAGGGATGTTGTGTGACCCTGCCGTGTTAACTGTTGTTGTCGGTGTTTCTCAGGGCACCTCAGGACCCGACCCCACGACTGTGTATGTTGATATGAGAGCGCTACGCCATGACAGGTGAGTTAAAAGAACCACACGCTGAATGAATCTACTCACTGTCTCCGAGAATTAGCTTTAGACACTAAAAGTGTTGTTTGTATCAGGCTGTAAACAGGCATTTTAATATGGAGGTCTATGGGGGTTGACTCACTTTCGGAGGCAGCCTCTTAGTGGCCGTTTGAGGAACTGCAGCTTTTAGAGTTTTCACGTTGGCTTCATTTTTCAGGTTCCTGCTGGTTCCACACTGAAATAACTGTATGAACTATTTGATGTGTTTTCTTTAAATTTTGTCATGGTGCAAAGACCTTTCATCCAGCGCCACCAACAGGTCAAAATTCACACCACGCCATCATTTAAGCTCATGTCGAATGCCTCTAAAACTACGTTACTGTCAGCCACAGCTACACTTTGATATCTGTGCTAACTTTAACATAGCATTTTAACCTGCTAATGTTAATGTATTGCATGCTTATGTTAGCAAACATGGTAGAAGTCACATAAATGTTATTATGTGTGTATCAGCATGCTAATATTCCATTGCTATTGACGTTAATGTTAGCCTGTTAGCTAACATGCTAGAAGTCACATAAATGTTAGTGTGTGTGTATTAGCATGCTAACATTCCATTGCTATTGACATTAATGTTAGCCTGTTAGCTAACATGCTAGAAGTCACATAAATGTTAGTGTGTGTGTGTATTAGCATGCTAACATTCCATTGCTATTGACATTAATGTTAGCCTGTTAATAGCAAACAGGCTAACTGGCGTGAAGTGTGTTATTTGTAGTTTTTGGGTGAATCTGCTGATGCACTGAGGCTCATAAAGTGAAAAGGTTTTGTAGTTTCTAGTTGTAGTTTCCAGGAAATAATTATGCAAATTGATGCTAATAATTTTAGGAAAAAAGAAGAGAAAGTTGTGAGACAGTCATTGATTATTGAGCTTTCCAGGAAAATTCCTTGAAAAATAAGCTCTGTTCAACTAAATATCCATTACAGGTTATTTATTACTGGAAATTTGTATTCCCCCTATGTGGTGAGCTACATGTTTGCCTGTTGCTGTTTCATTTATTTAGAAGTAATTCACAGGAAGTCAGGGATCATTTCCAATAAGGCCCTTATGGAGCTCTTGATTTTATATAGAAATATGTTCTGCACTTGCTGTTTGCTGCTGCGGGTCTTCAGGCCTGCTGCAGCCTCCACCGGGCAGCTTCACCCTAACGTGCTGATGTTTATGAATGTGGAGCAGCGCGGTGTTTGTGAATGAGAGCACGCGGCTCGGCGAACGCTCCCAGAATAAATAAAGCGCTCTGCAAAGACGCTTATTCCAATGCACGACTCGTTGTGCGGCTCAGAAGCAGCTCTCCTGGCTGATTGTGGAACATTTGAATATAATGAGAAGCTGAATGTTTCGTCAAGACAATATGACAATTTCAGGCATCTCAGCCCGACGCCCCGGCTGCCTCCCTGCACCTCCAGTCGACAGAGACACACTTAAAACCCATCAAACCCAGCCTGAGTCACATTTCATGTTGGGTGACACCATAAATATCAACTCTGGAGTCTCCAGGATTTGTTTTGGCAGAGTTTTGGCTCAGAGGAGAAGTCAGACTTCATGAGCCAACCGGAGGTTTGAAAATCGCCGCAAGGGTTCAACATTAGTGTCAGATTACATGCCTCAAGCTGGAGAAACGTTGTCAGTTTCCAGGCAACAGAGATGGACAACAAGTCCGGGAAGACAAGCGAGACTTCAGTTTATTCGAATATCTCCTGACAAGGCGGTCCGGTGGGATTAAAGGAACAACACTGAGGCTCCAGCTGGCAGTCGAAACTGTACGTAAAATGTAAATCCGAACACGTCGGCCGCTGCTGCTGAAGTTTCCCAGCGTCTGGGAAAGTTTCCTGTCCTCTGATCCAGCAGATCATTATGGCCGACCGCTGCGCCGCCATCAGGGAAGTCAGAGTGCACGAAACAGCGAGGCTGCTCAGTCCTGCTGTGTATAAATACGACTGTCAGCGTGCATGATTACATGCAATCACTGTTGATTTAAGACGCTCTGCTCCTTGTTTCTAATCTGACCAACCACTTCTGCCAGTTTCCTTTGGGGATCGATATTATTTTTAAGCATCAGTGGTCAGAACAAAAGCATAATTGTTGTTTGTTTCATCTCAGATTACAGAGATGTCAGGTTGAAGGTTCCCTGGTTTTCTTCCTGATGATGAAACATACGGCCAACATGTGGTCACTTATCAGAACAAGCAGGACATAAATGCCTTTCACGCTGCAGCTCTCGGTTTTGCTCCGCAGGGTCCGACTGGTGGAGCGGGGGTCGCCTCACAGTCTGCCGCTGATGGAGTCTGGGAAGGTGAGCTTCTCTTTCGTTTTCTTCGCGTTGAAGCGCTCAAAGGACTGAAACGTTGACGCCGATGTTCTGTCTCCGCCCCCTGAACAGATCCTGCCAGGCGTCCGGATCATCATCGCCAACCCGGAGACCAAGGGACCAATGGGAGAGTCACATCTGGGCGAGGTCTGAGCTTCAGCCACTGATCACTTTGTATGATTAGAGACAGCAGGAAGGTTTGATCGTCTGCGTGTGCAGAGAAGAAGCCCGTTACCAAACACCATTATGTTCAGTTAACATGGGAAAACTGACAGAAATCACTTCTTCAATCCTTCCTACAAGCAACAAGTTTCTAAACTATTTCTTAATATTTTGGAAGATAAAAGTAATTCTAAGCAAACATGGTCAGCCACAGTACACCGTCCTCAGATATTACTCTTTACTCAAAAATGTGTTTTTCTGTGTTTGAGCTTGAATTGAATGTTAACGACTTTAACGAGATTTCAATGTTTAGTGGAAAAAACAGAGTAAACGCAGATGATGATTTATTTATATGCTTAAAACATGTCTGAGGGGATCTTTAAACAATTTTAACTCATCTATTTGAAGTCATCTGTGAACCATTTTGAGGAGTTTATTAAAGACATGTTTGTTCCTGCCTCGTGTGCTCTAACAGCTGACTCTGTGTTGGCAGATCTGGGTGCACAGCGGCCACAACGCCAGCGGTTACTTCACCGTCTACGGCGACGAGGCGCTGCAGTCGGACCACTTCAACTCCAGACTCAGCTTCGGAGACACGCAGACCGTGTGGGCTCGGACCGGGTACCTGGGCTTCCTCCGCAGGACCGAGCTGACGGACGCCAGCGGAGGTGAGGGCACGAGCGCTGATTGGTCTGTTTGAGAAGGTTCAAAGTCTCTGTGGTCAAAGCTTCACTGTTACCAGCGGAGGGTCGTCAGATAGATGTAAGATCAGCGGATCAGTCAGAGACCTGGTTTGGATGATCTGACAGACCGAGAAGTGGAGCAGGGATGCAGAGGTTTGGTGTGGATTAGTGGTCCCAGATCTCTGGTTGATTGCATTGATTTGATTTTCTGGAGGTTTGAAGGAGTTTCTGTGTGGGTCAAAGTCCAGATTTTGGTGTACACTGAGGTTTCTGGAAGAGAAGCTACTCTTATTTCAATCCAAGTGACTTTGAGAATCGTCCTGAATCCTGTGTGTGTTCCCGCCCGCAGAGCGCCATGACGCCCTGTACGTAGTCGGCGCTCTGGAGGAAGCCATGGAGCTGAGGGGGATGCGTTACCACCCCATCGACATCGAGACCTCCGTCATCAGGACGCACAAGAGCATCACAGAGTGGTGAGGAACAGCGAGCTAACAGGGATCCACATTTAACGTGTATTCAGAAAGATTACTAAAACCAAGGTCATGACTCAGTTATGAAATACTACCTCAGATTTTACTACATAAACTACTTCATAACAACAAAATGAACAAAAATTGATGCAACTTTGTTGGAACTTAATCACCAAACCCTGTGAGATGCTGCAGGAACACGGGTCACCTTTCTTCTTCTGTTTCTCCAGCGCGGTGTTCACGTGGA
This sequence comes from Chaetodon trifasciatus, assembly GCA_037975065.1. Taxonomy (NCBI): domain Eukaryota; kingdom Metazoa; phylum Chordata; class Actinopteri; order Chaetodontiformes; family Chaetodontidae; genus Chaetodon; species Chaetodon trifasciatus. Next base: position 163,642 of record JBBMOE010000080.1, read on the forward strand.
CCAACCTGCTGGTGGTGGTGGTGGAGCTGGACGGCTCGGAGCAGGAGGCCCTGGACCTGGTCCCCCTGGTCACCAACGTGGTGCTGGAGGAGCACTACCTCATCGTGGGCGTGGTGGTGGTGGTGGACATCGGCGTCATCCCCATCAACTCCCGCGGTGAGAAGCAGCGCATGCACCTACGCGACGGCTTCCTGGCCGACCAGTTGGACCCCATCTACGTGGCCTACAACATGTAGCGCCCCCCGGTGGCCAATGTGGATGAAGGTTTGTTTAGGAGGACGCTGAGACGGGCTGCTCCTGAGACTGAACTTAAACAACTGGAGCCCGAGGCTGAGTCTGTGGCACGAGGGGAGACGTGGTAGCTTTTCAGCCCTGAGTTTCGTCTCTCAGGCAGCACTTACTCCCAGGCTGGTTACCGCTGCCGGCTAGCTCCCAGAATCAAGCGGTCGTATTTAGGTTTTTAGCCTTCAGGCCGAAGAGGCGAGACTCAGCCTGAGAGGGAGTGCAGCCAACCCACGTCCAGGGCAAGGAAAACCCCCGTTCGTGCCGACGGTTTACTGAAAAGAGGCAATCTTGCAGCCGGAGACGGCGTCAGAGGACAATCGTTAACGTAGAGGTGTGGAAGTTTGAACTGCGTGTGGCTCACTCTGTATTTTCCTGTCAAGTATTTGCTGAAGTCGCTTGTTTTAGTTGTTTTTCGTTTGTATTTTAACATGTCCTCGAAAAGGTTTAGGCTATTTTTTGAAAAGGATATTTACACAAAAATGGCAAAAATGATATTTTACGTTTTTACGATGTCAACCATTACAAAGAGCGAGATATGTTTTGATACGAGGGAGGGGTCTGAGGGGTGGGGTGGGGGCAATCGCAGCAGTTTTCCGATGAGGTACTACACGCTAGTTTCATGTTAGCTTGTTTTCTTTTTTGTATGCGTTGCGTTTTGTTTTTTTTTTGTTTTTTTTTTATCGGATATGATTTTGTGAACGTCCGTCCCACCTCAGCGGGAGCTCAGCGCGCTAACAGCTGCAGCCTTTAACTCTGTTTGTTTTTCCGTACAGACGCTTCGACTGAAGCAAAACCACACATAAACTCATATCATGTAAGTATGTACAAAAAGAAACTGATTTAATTTATTTTGTCTCTCTTTTAGAAGTATATGACGAGACGTTCAAGAATGTTTTGCTCTTGAATATTTGCTAATATAAAAAAGAAAAAGCGTTGTATTATCTGGAGTGAAGCGCACTCATATCAAACATATTATGGAAAATAGAAATATATGATTATAGATTCTATGAAGAGACGAGTGAAGCGTTCAGGAGCAGTTTGACACTCGATGCTTTTTAGCTGCACGCTGGTCTGAAACGTTTCAGTCGGTCAGATGGAAAATCAGCTTTGACCACTTTTATTCCACATGAGGAGTTCTGAACCGAATTTTAACTTTTATCTTTCAAGTCCGTAAAAAATTTGACCTTTTTGCCAAAACAGTCATTAGGAAAGATTTTTTTTCTTTAAAATGATTCATTTGTGGCCTTAAATTATGAATCACTCCCTCAAATCTCTCACTGGTGCTTTTAAACTGAGTAATTCATGATGATGAAACACCTGAAAAAGGCATCATTTCCTCCTCCCAGAGTCTCAAAGGAGATTGTCATCTTCTCAGTCAGCACACCGACTTTTTAAACTGAGCCAAGCATAAAAAAAAAAGGTGGGATAATTTGTCCAGCTTTTAAAAATGTGGTGACTCAAAAGACACATGAATCCTATCACTTTGTGGTGTGCAGCTGCAGCCGAAATGGAAACCAGGATTTGCAACTTTTAAAACCCTTTTCTTAGTTTGGATTCTCTGACAGTGTCGTTCAGGATCAAAATGTAATGTCGTGATCCACAGAGAGAGAATACGAACACATTTCAGGACACAAAAGGACAGTTTTGAGGAATAGACTCCTTTTTTCAAGTGATTAAATAAGTGAATTCGGGGGAAAACAGGATAGTAAGTGGACAAATTGAAAGCTTTGCACCCAAACACAACAAAGATCCTTTGCTGACCTCTAGTGGTGGACTGGAGGAATTACAACAACCTTAGAATCAAGGCTGATTTCTCGCTTTGGTTCAGAACTCTTCAGGTAACAAACATGTTTTCTGACATTTAAATAGTCACAAACAGGAAAGCGTTTCACTTCTCTTCCATTTTTCAGCCTCTCCTGACTGAAACTCTTCAGTGCAAACAGACCAGCAGCAGCACTGGATTATTTTCTCTGAATCCTCATCGACGCCTTCGAGCGTCGCCGTTAAAGGCGGGCGGGCAAGCGAGCAGCCGCCACTATTGTAAATATCAGAGTCAGACGTCCTTCATATTTTTACAGACCAATCAGGGCTCATACAGTGATGTCACGACAGGAATAAAGACTGAAGCAGGAAGCAGGAGGTGAGGCCGTTTAACCACACACCCTTTAACTCATCACAGCGGAGAGGTCAGAGGTCACGGGAAAACGAGGCGACGCCAGCTTGAAGCGTCTCGGCCGAGAATGTTAAACTTTGAACACACGAGGAAAAAAAAGCACTTTCTTCACCGTTTGTTTGTTTGTTTGTTTGTTTCCCCTTCTTTTAGCAGCAAAATGTACGTTTTTTTAATGGGTTTCAAAATGTCTTATTTGAGTTGACATAAAGTCTTTCAATTAAATAAATATTTCAACAATTTTGACAGTAAAGAAACGGGATGTTGGTGTGTTTATTGAGCTGCTGTTGAACTTTAAAAAGTTTGTCTTTAGGCCCCGTGGACACACTGCACCTCAGTCTGCCTGGAGTCTTATTCAGATTCAGGTCCTGAAATGTTCCAGTTGGTAAATATGAAGAAAAAATATGAGAAAAGTTTAAACGTAAGTTTGAGCTGTCATTTTGAAGAAGTTGCTAAAAACTGAAGCTAATGTGCAAGAGAGGGTTGAGAGCTGAATCCGTTCAGTTGATTCTCCCCTCAGACTGTTTTGGTAATTGATATCAGCTAAAAATCTGTCTGCTTCCAGCTTCTCAGACGTTTCCTGTCCTTCTAAATTACATATTTCTGATTGTTGATCGGACAAAACACAGACTGATGTGACAATTAACAAACTGAGGGACCATGTTACACTTTTTGGGTGTTCCCTCTTCCTTTAATGTGTCATGCAGCTTCTTGTAAAACTGCCTCCTGCAGCTAAACCAAGGTAAGAAACCTGAGAACAGACGGAGGATCCGCTTGATTTCAGATGGAAAGAGAAGAAGAGACGTACTTTATTTATCACACACAACAATGCTCACTACATGCACACACGCCATGCTTATGTGAAATTATTTTCTCCGTATTTGACCCATCCTTGGTCATGTTTTTAGTGGGGGGTTTTTTTGGGAGGAAACCCCAGGTGAACATGGGGAGAACATGCAAACTCCAGAAAGACCCTTTTTCCTTGAGATATGGGGCAGCAGGCACCAAAGGCATGGTGAAAGACACACCCCCAACGCCCACAGCGCCCCAGACGAGAATCGAACCCGGGACCTTCTAGCTGTGAGGCGACAGTGTTGCCACTGTACCACCGTGCCAATGTGAAATGTGATGCAAATGTCCTCACAAAGACGGAAAAACTTCATGATTCAGCAGGACTGCTTTGTCAACGAGGGCCGGCTGTCTATGACCAGACTTCAAGCTTGGAAGCTGCAAGTTTTACTCTGCTTTTATGTTGTTTTACTGTTTATTTAGCTAGTTAGCTAGTTAGCCTGTTAGCTTTATTTTGCTGCTTGTTTCTACCTGCTAACCCACAGATACAGGAAATGACTCACCTGTGTGCGTTCTTAAAGTCTAAAATGAACAGCGGCGTTGCAGAATGAGAAAAATGTCCAGTTATTCGAGTATGAGCCTGAAAATAAGCATCACATGACCTCTTTAATAATCAGCTGTTCCTGCAGTGAACCAGCTGAGTTATTTACTTGCTAAATAACCTTTTTTGGAGCTAAATAAAACTTAACACGCAGTTAAAACCGATAATCTTATCATCAACAAATCCGATGAAAAGACCAAAACCAAGAATGTGTCTCGTTACTGTCAAAACATTCTGACTTCCTGTCTGTGGCGTTCAGCTCAGACGCCATTGGTTCCCACTGAGGACACGGATCTCCAAAAACAGCTTTCAAATATTTGCTTTCATTTGGAAGAAAGTCTCAGTATTTTCCTCCAGAAATTTTAGCAAAACAGTCCATCCGCTAGGGACTATTTTCAGCAGCGGATTAATCCACGTGTTGCTCTAGTGCTCACTTGAGTGGTTTTACTAGTTTTTTGGACAATGATGGAGGCTGATACACACACAGTGCTTGTTGGTAGTAACTCAGTTGGGTTTAGGCCTTTGTGGCCGTTGATAAGACAAATATAAATGTAGATCTGCACATCCTTCCTGCGACACTGATACCAAAACAGTTTGGATGCTTAAATAAAACAGAATGTTGCTTTTTGGCATAAACTCACCTGAAAAATGTAGGTTTTAAGACTGTTTTGGGATCAGTGTTTGTTGTCAAAGACAGAAAGAACATCCGTCTTACCTGCAGTTGGATCCTGTCACACAGGTACTTTTGGTTTTTCTTCGTTAGTCTTTGCAGAAACAGTCTCCTGGTTGCAGCTGTCAGCGCCGTCTTTAAGAACCGCTGCTCTTCGATAGAAAGCGGTTTGTTTGATTGTCATCCAGAATCACTGGAGAACTGAAACGCTCCTGCTGCAGCCTTTAAATATCTTTGTTCAGTGTTTTCAAGTGAAACCAGAACTTTCTGCACGACGGATGAAGACCACTGATCTCAATAACAAACACAGGGACTTGTTGATACATTTATTTCCTCCATGTTAGCACATAGAATATATTTATATACATATTGCTAGCTAAAGCATCAAAAAAAAGTCAGGAGCATAGAAAATGTTAAGCCACAATTAATAGTTTACATATAGACAGAACAGAAGATGACCTACAGGAGGTGAGAACAAATTCAACTTCACTCTGCTTTTATTCCAGCCACAAGTACAGAAATACTCTTTAAGTACACGCAGGATTTTATCTAGTACTCGTACAGAATGATGGACTCAAATACTCTGGAATAAGAACAGTGAAAAGTTTGCTTTACGGGCGACAATCTGATCGATTTACTCACTTTCACAGCTGAAAACAGCTTCAAAAGATGCCATTTAACTCGACTGAAGTTCCAGAAAATACAAAAAAACTCGTCATTGTCATATTGCATTACTCTGAGGGAGTGCAACTTCTTTTCTTACATGAGGAGAAACAAGAAGAACAGAAAGAAAAGGAGCTGCAGATACACACACCTTTTACTCATGCAGTTAAAAACCAGAGATACAAACTGGAATGACATCAAAAAGTTTTCCACATAAGGAGAAAAAAAAATAACTTTTCACACTGAAATCTTTACGGCTGGATGGACGAATATAAAAACAGTCGAAGGACGCAGGTCACGTGTGTGTGTGTGCGTGTGTGTGTGTGTGTGTGTGTGTGTGTGAGAACATGCGTTTATCACGGCTCGGTTAAAAACAGCACGCCGACGTGTTTGGATGCGTCGAAGGCGCAGCGCTGAAACAAAAAACCAAGCCGGAAAAGTGCTGAAATGACACAAACCTCAGAGCGAGCGAGCAGACGCCGCAGCCGACGTGAAAACGGTTGTACATTGTACAAAACTATAGCTAACAGTCATCCAGGCCGCCGTGAACGCAGAAGAAGAAGCTTCTGAGTCCGTTCACAGCGTGCACGTGACGCACGGAGGAGATATGGACAGGTGTATTTACATGTAGTGCAATGATGACGAAGAAAAGGAAGCGTGGAGCCTGCAGAGCAGAACGTTAAGGAACGCTGTCCGGACACATTGAGAACGAACGGGGAACAGAAAGGACGAGCCGCAGCCGCACGCCGGACGAGGAACTGTACAACATGTTAAAGTGATGCACTTAAACGAGTTTCCAAAGAAAGACCCGGAGAGCGAAGCCTTTTACAAAGTCTGGAACAACAGCTGCTGTAAATCCTCCAACAGTGGGCTGCTTTCAGACGCACTGATGTCACTTCCTGTGGTCATCAAATCCGATTAAAACACCAAAAGCCAACGAGGAACAGACCTCCAACCTTGTTCCTAAAAAGCTGCGTAAAACGTGACTAAAACCGACCGCGACGCTCGGCCAACCGTTCGCACAAAGACATGAGACAAACACCTTCCTGTTCAACTTCACAATAAAAGCCTTCCAAGCAAAAATGTCCGAAGTCAAGACTTCACAGTTCGTCCTCACCGCAGCCAAAACTCTCTGAAGTCTTTGTGCGTGCACGACGGTAACAAACAGTGCACGAATGGATCGATCAACCTGACCAATCAAATCATTGATTCATCTCGTAAACATGGCGGCTGTCTATGGGCTCCGATGACATTTTCACTATTTGCGAACAAACGGACTGACGGGCAGATTAATCAAGAGCGAAAACGTCCTGTACGACATCGTCCCACACTGCAGCGCGCAGAGGAAAAACGACTTTTCTCTCGCTGTGCCAAACATCTGGTGGCAGCACTGAGTCGCCGCCTGCTGGTACGAATCATGAAGCATGTTGGTTTCTTGTAGAATTGGGACAAAGCGACAGAAAGATGTCAGAATCTTGATCCTGGACGACTTCCTGTTGCTCAGACTGGAAGAATAACTTCGTACTAACAGCAGGACGGAGCACCTGAACGCCACCTGAGCAGATGAAGGAAGGCTGGAGTTTCCTTCACAGCCAAAAGCAGGACTTTAAGACAACGTGAGGAGAGGCGAATAAAGGCCCCGCCCACTGCGAGAGGAGTTACAGCATTTCATTGGTCGAGCAACCGAAGCGTGTTCCTCCGTTCAGTCAGTCTTCATCACCGAGGAAACGAACTTTAAAAGCGTCACACTTCTCAAGGGAAATCAAAAACTGGCAATTTCATTGCCCCTTTGAAAAAGAAAAAGAGTCCAAGCACCATATTTACACCACCGACACTTGACATCCAGCAGACAACTCTAGAAAAGATTCATTTGATCATTCACATTTGCATAATGTTTTATATTGGTCCATCCGTCGTCGCTGCTTATTACACACCAGACAGCTTCTGGTTCAGCTTCCTCTTTTTTTCTTTTTTTTTTTTTTTGTTTTGTTTTAGGTTTTACTGTAATGATGAAAAAAGACAAACTATGAAACTATCAACATGCATGTAGCCTTACTGGGAGGATGAGAAAAGAAAAAGAGAAACAGGCACTGACCACCAACGACAGCATAAGCAGTGAAAGAGTCTCGACGCCTCGCTGAGAAAACCAAGAGTTCGGAGCGCCGTCGCTAGAAAAATGACACCGATGACGCTCGGAAAAATATACAGAACGTTTCAGTCTGCGGGAGGAGGGACGACTCACAACATCTCAGGTAGGTTCAGCAAAATGTTCGCTTTTTTTGGCAATATTACAAGCATTTGGGCTGGTAAGAAAATGAAGTGTGCAAAAAACGGTCAAATCATGGAACCTCTCTAAGATCCAGCTCAGTGAAGATTGCTATACATTTCCCCGATTTTGAACTAATTAAAAACCTGACATTTCTTTTTTAGTATCTGACTCATAAAAATTAGTCTATCAAAAAAAATGTGCATAATAATATTAATTAGAATAATAATAGTACATGGAAGATTTATTGTGTCGGCGCCTTTTAAGGCCGACCCCGTGACCCTGTTCCCAATAAGTGGCTTAAGGACGATACGATTTTAGGTAGAAATGATAAAAGGTGCTGTCCGCCGCGAGAGTTTCATGACAAAGAAAAAGCAAAACAAAATCTATTAACGTCCGTGAGCCGCGTCATCCACAATTCAACACCCGCTGCAGCTTTTTGTCACTTTTTAACAGTTTTCTCTAAGAAAGCAGAGCTGGTTGGACGCTGCCGTGGTGTTACTTTTCTGTAAGATCGACGGTGTTTGTTGCATTCGCTGTAAGAAAAGTGATTTTTTTTATAAATTCAGGTAATAAAATGTTTTCAGTTAATGCTCATCTGTTACTAAACACTTAAATAACACATTCTCCGACACGAGCTCCAAAGTTGCACTTCAGTAAAGAAAAAAACAACAACAAAAAAAAAAAAATCATACCATAACTCGTTTGCTCTGTTCACGATTCAGAGGAGAAAAATAAACCAAACACAGAAAGAAAATCAGTACAATGGGTACATTAAATAAGAGGAACAGAAGGAGAAACAAAGAGGGAACAAATCGCTCGTTTCACGCAGAAAAAAACATCATCGGGTCCACAAAGTGTTCAGGAAGGCAAGTAGAGAAGCAGGAGGGAGGGGTGTGTGTGTGTGTGTGTGTGTGTGTGTGTGTGCGTGTGTTGCAGACACTGACTGACAGGAGGAGGAGAGGGCGAGAGCCAATGGCGTGCTCCGTAGGGTCCGAGGGGGCGGGGCGTGTTCATCTCTTCCTGCGGCAGGTTCGTTTGTGGTCGGCGTGCCAGTGCTCCTGCTGACACTTGATGGAGCAGTACGAGGTGTTCCAGCAGCAGTGGTACATGGCCTCCTCCTCGCAGTTATAACACTGAAACGAGAGCGACAGCACACACTGAGACCGCAGCGCCACAGGAGGAGCGAGCGCCGCGAGCGACAATCACGCGAAGGTCGACATCAGCTCAACCAATCAGCTCGCGGTGGACGACAATATGGAGGCTGCCGCAAAGAACGTGGACGCTTCCTGAGTGATGCTGCTGAATTATGGCCAGAAAGGTGTTTCTGCACACGTTATGATGTCACACTGAAGCTGACCTTTGACCTTTTGGATATGAAACGTCATCATTTCATCATTTTATCCCCTGAGACTTTTGTGTTACAGTTTTATCTTAACGAATTCTTGAGTTATAGCCCAAAAATGTGTTGTGCAGTCATGGTGACCTTTGACCTCTTTTTTTAAAAAAAACATTTCCTCAGCTGATCATACAAAATGTGCCACTTCTCAGGCTTATAAATCAGTCTTTGTCGGCCATATTGCTCAGCCTGAAAAGCGCGGTTAGGAGTCAGGAAGCGGTTTAAAGCGAGGCCTGGCGGCTTCGCCGTGCTGCGGCCGGTCTCTGCAGGACTCACCCACTGCTTCTTCTTGGTCTGGGAGATGAGCTGTTTGTTCTGGGCCACCAGCTTCTTCACCTCCTCCACCAGCTCCTCTTTACACTTCTCCTTCACCTGCTTGCACTTCCTCTCCATCTCCGCCTGAGCTCCAGCCACCGCCTTGCTCACCGCCTGGCGCTTCTCCTCCTCCATCTCCGCACGCAGCTGAGGGGACAGAGACAGACGGGACACGGCGGGTTTTTAAGCGGAGCCCTCAGAGACGTCAGACCTCAACCGTCGTCGAACCTGAACGCACCTTCTCCAGGGCCTCTCTGACGACCCTCTCCGTCTCCCTCTTGTTGTCGGCCTTCATCATCTCCTTGACGTCGTTGAAGACCTTCGTGTACTTCTCGTGGCACATGTTCTGGCAGGCGCCGTCGCTGCTGGTCTGGGTGCCGCGGTGCAGCGTGCGCGGCGAGCCTCCGTTGGCCTTCTTGGTCTGCGTGGACACCGACAGCTTCTCGGGCTGCTGGGGCGCCGAGGACACGGGGATCTCCTGGCTGGAGCTGACCGCCTCCATCTCCGGCTCGGGGTCCTGGTGGACAGGAGTGGACGGGAGACGTTTATTCATCACACATGAAGTCACATTTTTAGGTGTTGCACAAAGTCTCTGCAGCGTTCACCAAGTTAACTTTACGACCTTTTTAACATCACATAGATTCAAATTAGCACTGGTTTCACACTCAAACTGGCCAAAATATGAAAGAATGATGGATGATTCCCAGCAGAATATAATTTCTAATGATATAATCATTAAATTATCTTAACTACAACCCACATAAGTGTCACAAAATGGACAACTGTAGTCAGACAACTGACACAATATACACATTTTTGACAAAAAAAACCCCATAAAGAAGTACCTTAAATATCTGTAATTCTTCTCACTTGTCAATTCATCTACAATAAACTAATATCAGTCGGCTTCAACCGAAACAGACAATAAATGAATCCAGCCGCTAACAAACGTCGTCGCCGTAGCCTCAGCGTGACCATGACGACGATCTCACTTACACTGGCTTCTTCTTTGGACTCGACCATTTGAGATCGGCGGCTTTTCTTGGCCTTGGGCTCCTGGCTGCCTTTGAGCTGGGAGAGGACAAAAACAAAACACAATCACATCAATTACTGCTATTTACATATATGACACTGACAATGTGCAGTCCAGCCACCAGAGGGCGCTGTTTGCTGCCGTTCCCTTTGAGTGTATCCGGTTGTGTCATTTTAATGTGAAGTTAGCTGCACTGATGACTTTGTGTGGCTCTTTTATTCTCTTCTGTCTCCCCTTGCCTCTCTGAAGCCCTGTAGAAGTGTGGTTTGAAGAAGATCTGATAGGGAGGTGCAACACAAGTCAAAACCTCAGAGGAAGTTTGAACCTAACAGACTCAGGCGTAAAGACGTGAGTGTTTAATGTGTAAGTGGACTGACCCCACTTACATGTCGGACCTGCTCGTTGCTGGTGGACGAGATGCTGGACTCGGCTTCGTCTGTCCGCTCCAGCCTGTCCGTCCTCCCGCTGCCTTCCTGCTGCTGCCGCTGGCTCTGTTGGTTTGGCTGGAGATGCTGGTGCGGCATGCTGGCGTCCTCCATCTTTGTTTTCCAGAAGCGGCCTTCCCTCAGGAAGCGCTGGTAGACCTCCAGCTCCTCGCACGCCTTCTTCCAGCCGTTGCTGCGCTTCACCTGCAGCTGCTGGACGCTCACCTTGATGTCCTGGATGTTGTCTGAGGGGATCCACGCTCTGGGGAAGACAAGGTGAAGAGTGGTTAAACAAGCAGAACTGAACCCTTTTAATTCATTTCAAGCTCTTGTAGCATCTCAGTTTGTTTTGGATGCCCTGGTTTAAAGAAACTGTCCTGTTCCTTAATTAAAAGAAACTTGAGATGTTCTTAAACTGATTTCAGGAGCATAAAGTTGCTCAATAAACCGTGCGTGCACCTGTGGGATCATGAAGAATGATTACAAAAATAAATAATAAAGACACAAACAGCCTGCGACGCCGACATCCTGCTGATAAACAACCAAACAGAGACAAGATGCTGTGTGTTGCTGTGACGTCTAGCAGCTGTGCTAACCTCTGGTGCTGATGGCCGAAGAAGCGGACGTCCACCTGGTTGTCCTCCCGCTGAAGGACTTTGGCCGGCCAGTAGCCAAACCCTTTCATCTTGGCCCAAACCAAGTCATGGCTGGGGCTCTGCCGGGGCAACACACACAAGAACAATAGACCAAAAACACTTTGCAGCTGTGTATTTCTAACTATGAGTGACGTCAAATACACCTGAGAGGACAGAAGATCTCTAACAAGGAAACGCTTCTGCTGAATAAGAAACAGTAACATCTAACATCAAACTGCATCTGATCCTGAGGCGCTGCAGTTCGGCATGTCGGAGCAGGTCTGGTTGTACTCACACAGGGATAACAGAACCAGTTGTCTGGCCGGGCGTTTGACAGGTAGAAACAGTTCTTACACAACAACAACTCATTCAACTGGAAGACAAAAGAGAGAGGGAGAGACGAGGAAGAAGGAGAGGTTAAAAGTTTTCAACAAATCTGGACTCAACAGATCAAAGGAGACATGAAAGCCTGATTCCACTAAAACTGGGACGCTGTGTGAAACAAATAAAACACTATGTGATCATCTGCTAATCCTCTCTGACATGCACTCAATTAAAAACAGTCAAAAGTCAACATATTTAATGTTTGAGCTCATCAGCTTCATTGATTTCTGTAAATATCTGCTTATTCTTTGGGACAGGAGCAACTAAAGAGTGGGAAACATGTGGTAACAGGTGATAGCATCATGATTGGGTATGAAAGGGGCATCCTGAAAGGCTTAGTCGTTCACAAGGGAGGATGGAGCGAGGTTCACCACTTTGTGAACGTGCAAAATCTTACTCCTCTGAACTGTGAGAGAACAGTGGCACAAGGCTACCTCATGACATGTGTCGCTGAAGAGAAGCCGTGCGATCTCCGCCTGGTCGCTGTGAACTGCAACAAACAGGAACCGACACGAGGAGTCAACAGACAGAAGTCACCTTAAAACAAGTTCATATGTTTAAGTATGTGTTTAACAGCCGCAGTCTCTTTGCTTGAATGACGCCTGGTGATTCATTTCCATCTCATTTTCCTGATAATAGGTGCACCTTTGTTGTGGTACAGATGGAAAATGACAAGAACATTTTCCACGACTTCCCGCACACACGGTTTATTTTTCTTAAAGTCAGATTTTGATCTCCAGTGGACTGAAAAACAAAAATTAAACATTTTTTTGGTACAGACCGAAATGTGTCCACAGCAGAGACTCAAAGCAGAGTCGTTGTCTCTGATCAGATTGTTCCTGATCTCACTGAAATGCTACAAATCTCAGGTTTCTATCTAACAAAGTTCTCGTGTTTCGACCACATCTGCCTTTAAGAATTGTGAATTCTTCCGTTAAAGCACAGTTTTCCACTGCTTTGCGTCAGCGTCAAACACTCTGAGCCAACCAACTGACGTCACTGTATCAGCGCTACTGTCCAACAACGTCGGACTTCAAACTAATGCAAAAGAAACCGCGGCATGTTCGCATGTGTGCGGCTCGGACCCACCTCCATACAAGATGGCAGTGTTATGAACGATCAGCTGAGCGTCTGCTTTGAACTCCTCGAAGCTTTTATATTTCCCTTCAGACAGATTCTGAGAGAGAGAGAACGTTGGTGAGAAAGAGGGGGAAGAGCACAAAGAGGTCTATTCACATGCTGAGCTTGTGTGTGTGTGTGTGTGTGTGTGTGTGTGTGTGTGTGTGAGGTCCAGGAGAGGGCAGTGTACATATTAACACTGACACACACACACTGATCCGGGCAGAGCTCCAGTGAGTCTGGCAGAGGCTGAGTGTGATGCACCACTGACCACAGCACAGCAGAGTCCTGCCTGACCTCTCACACACACTCACACACTCACACACACACACGCATTCAAAGTCAACCACAAGAGCTCAACGTGCCACACTCACACTGAAACAAGGGGTCACCTGGAAGACCTTAAAATCACAATTCAGTATCAGTCACATCTGAACCAGCAGATTTTGTTTGATTCTTATACTTTCATTATTAATTCACTGAGATTCAGCTTAACTTCAGTTGTGAAACAGATAAATGAAGTTTGGCAGAATGGCGCCGAGCGTGGTTACCTCCTGGATGTTTGAGACGTCCAGCGCGGTGTGGATCAGCCGTTTGTACATGGGATGTTTAGTGTCTTTGCCTTTCTTATTCAGGTCCACTGCCTGCAATGTAGAGGAGGGATAATGATTTAATACCACTCTGTGGAGGAGAGGAGGAGGAGGAGGAGGAGGAGGAGGGGGTGTGAGCTGGAGCAGTGAAGCAGGGACACATGGGAGGCCTAAAGAGAGGAGGCAATATGGAGGGCAAACGAGGAGGTTTTATAGGAAGAGAACAAGAGAGGTGGAGGAAAAGTAATGAGATTTAATACAGCTTCTAAAGAGCAGAGGGGAGGGGGGGGCTGAAGAGGAGACGAGATGGAGACGTAACAGATAGACATACAGAGGAAGGCTGGTGTAATGGGAGAAGACTGGGGAGGAGCGCAGACTGGTAGTGCAGAGCTATTGTTAAAATGTTTTTATCATCTAAAGAAATAAAAACGATGGACAACAACGTGCAGCGCTGTCATGAGGTGAACGTGGATAAAAACAGGCAGAAGGACACGTGAGGTTGTTCTCACCCTCTCCTTCATACGCTGGACGATGAAGCGCAGGTATTTACTCATCTCCTGTTTGTTCAGGTTCTTCTTTTTACTCCCCTGCAGGAGGAGACGACGTGGAGACAGAGAGGAGAAGGGGAACGTTTAGTTCTGGAATACATGAAAAGGTAAGAAGGAAACACGTCATTACGGGACACACGCGCCTCAAAGTTTGCCCACCCACCCTGCAGACGACACACTGCCAGTGGGACCCTCCGTCTCTGGGCTTGAACTCCTCCGACAGACATTTGAGGTGATAAACCCGGAAGCAGTTGTCACATGTGAGGACGTCGCCCGGTAGGTGACACTCGAAGCAGTACCAGTCGTGGCTCTCTGTCTCCCACTCCTGCAGGGAAGACACAGCAGAACACAAGTTTGGGTGACCCCCCCCTCCAACCCGCCAACCATGGCAGGGGAGGAAACAACTTTCTCCATCCTCCTTCATCCTTAGTTAAAGCTAGAGCTCATGTCTGCAGGTTTACGACGGCCGAGCCTTCAAAGCAGCTGGTTGAGTTAAAGTTAAATACAAAAGAAGACCGGCTGGTGTTTTTTTTGTTAAAGTGGCTGCAAGGTTTACAAAAACATCACCGCTTTTTAGCTGCTGCTATTCCAACAACACGCGCTGATCGACTCCAGCTAAAGTGACCCAATGGCTCCGGATCCGCTAGCATGAATGCTGCATCTACGCACGCTTTCATTCCCACCATCAAAATACACTATTTCACTGACATTCTACACAGAGCACTCTAAATGCAAATTAAATAAAAAAAAAATCTTTCCCTTCGAGTGTGAATATGGAAATAACCAAAAGTCTACCAGTATTCAGCACGAGTAAAGAAGCTGAAGCTAATTCAGACGAGTTGCTCTGGCCTTCGTGACAGCAGGTGGTGATAGCATGGAGTTCATAGCGTTTAGCCAAAGGGCCTTAAATTCAAACTGTGGACCAGCTGAGAAGATCCGGGAGGACAAACGGACGAGAATAATGAATCAGCCCCTCCACAGAAATGATGTCAAAACCCTGAAATGTGAATACGTGTAGCTGCACGATTGTCCAACAGTGCTCGTGTCAAACCGTTTTTCAATTTAAAGTAATGATCGTCACAGGAAAGAAGATTTCACTGACCAACACCTACAATCCATTCACCACCTCACCAGACATGTGGGCACGTATGTGCACGTCCCTCAGGTGTTCCTATGTATTCAAAAGTAAGTAAAAGCCTTGTACAACTACACACAGGCTTGAACCACTGTTAAAAAACCCATGAAGGTCACCTACATGAAACTGATTTGTGTGATTGGGGCAAAGATCTTAACAAATGCACAACATTTAACATCCATTTAATATCTAACATAACTCTGGCCTCTTATGTTGAGTGATTTTTTCATATTTCTCAAACCAAGAAATTAAAAAGTACCATAAAATGTATTGGTACCTAAACGTGCGATATCACATACACATACTAAAATCTGACAGCTTTCTCTTATCCTAACACAAGCAGTATTCCTGTCTCATACTAATTTCCATTAAGGGGTTCAAGTGAAGGGCACGGCGGCGGGAAGCAGACCTACGAGCCGCTAAAAATTCAACTACACATCAACCTGTCAAGAGTCCAACTCCTCCCACTCACAGTCTGGACCGGCTCAGTCGGGGAGAGCAGGAGAGTCGTGACTGAGTGCTGTTCAATGAAAGCTAGAAAAAAAAACTGCACTTCGGTCTCTAACCTAATTTTTTCTCCATGTGTTCATGTGCTGTGGGCTGGCTATGAGCTGGAGGATGAGGACTAGATTCAAAACCGCGGTGATGATCAGGTAGAAGTGGCCCAGAGGTTGCTCATTGTTGTGGTTTTGATCACAGAAGAACATCTTCCTGAATAGCCCTCATTACACCGCCTTAAACCAACTCGGACTGGAGAGGTGTACGGGTGAAACGAGCCCAAACATAACCATAAATAGTCATGAGGACAAAAGGAGTGAAGACTGCTTTGACGTCCACGCTGCCAGTGTGGCTGCGACACCAAAGACCTGATCAGAAGCAGGAGCTGCCAGCAGGAAGCTCTCTACACTCTGAAATCCAGGGGTTCCTCTGGGCAATCTACAACGGCTGGACGTGACCAGAATCAAATAATCCTTAACCTTTCACCACCCACAGGACGCTCGCCCAGACACATAATCACATACTTCCTTGAATTTGGGTCACTGCGGTTGTTTTTGAAAAAGAACGCCTGTAGGCACAGTATAAACCTCAAACCTTAAAACACACCGTCACCCTACCGACAAAGCAGTCCACTTACTGAATAAATCCTTTAAAACCCGACATTCAGAGCAAAGCCATACAGATTCTTTCTCAAATAACAATACGGTTAAAAAAACGTATTGATAATTAATATTTTGTACACCCAACATTATAACCAACATTTTTAACAAAGATTCCTTTGATTTAAATTCTTAAAAAACGATTTCCAAGGGATGAAGAGGGGAGGATTTTACATCTCGGTGCCCTCTGGTGGACAAACTATGCAATAACAACACAGCTTCTAAATTTCCTCAAACTGACATGTCTCCTTACTATCACCTGACATTAAAGCTGATAGTAATCTGCAATAAACTGACTCATAAATTGGCCAATACCTGGTCATGTAAAGGAGTTTTTAAGCCATTACTACTTGCGCCCTGACAGAAAACACAAAACTTCTTTAAGCTGGAATTCAGCAGAAATAGCAGAGTAAAGAATATGCTCTTTGGAGAACGTCCTTGATGCACAAACAAACAACGATGCAGCTCGATTTGAGGACTGTCGCGTTTTCAGCCATTCTTCGGTTAATTCGCATTCGTGATGATGGTTGGATCACATTGTCACTCCCAAGATTTATCCGGGAATAAACGCGTTAAGAGCAACCGCTGTGAGGCGGGTTGACAATTAAAGCCCATGTAGATGTGGATGTGCTCTGAAATCCTTCCACAGATTCCTCAAAAGACTTCTACTTTTTTAGCGAGCGGGAGACTCTTCACCCACACAAACACTTGACGGTATAGAAACGGTCCTTGAGCTCTGGCGAATGTCAACAGGCACTTCACTATTGTTGGGCTGTCTGATGAAAGACAAGTGGCTGACTTCAAAATGCTGAAGTTCTCAGAGGCAAGGACAGTCTGCGGCTTCGGCAGAGTGAATTTCGACAGGAGAGTGGACAGAATTGGACCCAATCATAACAGATATTATGCAGCGACATAATGTTTGAGTACCAGAGAGGCAAACAACACTGAGCGTTGAAATCACAGCAGAACAGGATGTTTTTAGAGGATATTCTGATAAAACTGTGTTGAACTGAAGTTCAAAAATATTTAAGCCCTCTGGTTTGGCAGCAAAATCCGAAAAAACCTCCAAAACAAAGCCAGAAAATCTGTTTCTGGTTACAAATCACAGACTTCTCTCAACATCTGTGAAATACCTCTGTGTTTTTTGGAGGGAGAAATGGGCCTTCACCAGAAGCTGCCAACAAAGGCAGGAACTTGGATAGTGATAGAGGAGGAGTCCATCCTCCCGCCGCCTTCCAGCTCTGGTTAACAGCTCTGCACCGTCACCGTCAAGCTGGGACACGCCAGCGAGCCGAGCGAGGCTGAGCAGCAGGGTTAGCATGCCTTCTAACAACCGACACGAAGCTACCCCAGGATTCATCTCCACCTCGTGCTTCTTTTAGATCTGGCTTCACCTGCGGTCTGACACGTTCTTATGATCCATGTGAGGTGTCACAACTAAAAATACACTAATGCAGATTTTTAACTTGCAAAACTTCATTTCACACGCTAGTTTAATGACTGAATTTCAAGATTCAGGCCGGTGTTTGCACGACAAATGAGCAATATCACTTCATGGATGCATAATCAAACTCAAAACTATACCCTATATATGTAGTTTTTGATACATATCACTTAAGGTTAGGCAAGGGCAATATGGAATATGGTAAATCAAAACATATGGTAATATAACAGATGTATTCCTAATGGGTAAAACCACCAAACATGAATGTCTGTTCTGGCTTATTCAGCAAATTAAATACCTAACAAATCAAAGTACTTCAAAGCACTGATGTAAATCATCAAAAATCAAAGTCCAGTATTACCATAAAGCAGTCCTGCTCAGTGATTTGCAACATTGCCTATGGTGTTAGAGGAAAAGACAAAACGGGATGGTAAAATATGTGACAGTACAACGTATTCATACATTTAGATTGTCTCGCAGCATGTATTCTCCTATCACCCACCCAATTTCAGGATTTCCAGGAAACGTAACTGAGATGGTAAGATCTTGATGCATTCACTGTGTGAAATAGCACCTCTCACTCTTTCCCCAGTGCTTTATTTCATGAGTGTATAAATTGTTTATGATGTTAGTGGAGGCGGTCTTTGGTTCAAGTGAAGTGCGCTACCTCCATTATGAAACATCAGTGGAAATAACTACCTGTGTTCAATAACTAGCAGCATAAACTCATCTGAGGGCATCATTAAAAAAAGTTTCTAAAAACAAAGTAAAATCACTGAAAAGGGTGTAAAGATGAATACAGTGTTTGGACAAGGATTTGTCAAAAATAATGGGTTAGTAAATTAAGTGAAATAATGTGCATTTGGACGCTCTTTCATAGTGTTTAAGTCATTGCTGTCAAAGTGCATCAACACATCATACCATGTTTGTCATCATGCATCACATGTGCGCATATTAAAATGACTTTAACCACCAAACTTTCAAACTATCAACAAAGCATCCAACTGTTTGTTTTTTTTTTTTAATGAAAGTCTACATGTGCAGAATTCAGGGTATGAATTCACAGATAAAAGTAATCATTTTGGGCAAACCTGGATTTAATCCGATCTGACTTGAGGCAGTGCATTTGAAAGTTGATTTCAGCAATCTGACGGTGCTGTTTTCAAATGTCGTGATCAGCGTGTAAATGTGCGGTTATCTGTTTGAGGAGTAAATGTTCCTGAGGTCAACACAAGGACACTGCATACGCCAGCTGGATTGAATCCAGGCACCTGAGGAGGGAGAACTGCCTCCGTCTAACAGCTGCTTTACAGTGTTTCTCACATTCAAATCTGTCCACTGAGTGATGGCTAACCTGACAGAACCAGTGGGCTGTGTTACTAGCAGCAGGCATGGAGAAAACTAAAGAGCACGACCACACAAACCACAACCACCCTTCCTTCCCTCTCCCCGCCTCCACTTTCTTTCACCAATTAAATGAAGAAAAAAGGAAAACAAGCATGCCAGACAGAGGTTAAGAACACGGCAGAACACCCCCCCCACCCCGAGGAGAACTACAACTACCAAGACCAAAATACTACAAACGCACAGATGCTTGCTACCAACCTGCGGCTATGCTAGCATTGCTTGTCGTCTCACATTGAAATGTGATTCAATTAGGCAAACACTGATTACTGTTCAAGCTGTGATTTACACTTGACTCTAACTGGCGGTGTCTGAACGCCAGGGAGCGGACACAGCTTCGAGCTGCGCCCACTGAGTGTTTGTGTTTTTAAACCAAGCAACGGCACATCTGTAGATAAGTAGCGAGCACGTATTTCATCAAGATCACTGATCACTTCCACAAGAAATTTGGCCACGTAGACACAGCGCTGCAACGGACTTTCATGAAGCTTTTTACAGTGTAACTGAATGACAGCAAGTAGCTTCTGGCAGTATGTTTAATACTGTAGTGTAGGCAAGCATGAAATTTCAAAATGGAAACCTGGTATGTTTTCAGCTTCCACCTTGTGTGATCATTTCATTTAAGGTGCAGCGAGGAGACTCAATCACGAGCGTTACAGAGTGCAAGACGACTGAATTTCTCGCCACTGGCACCGAAGCCTTTCCATTTAATTTTAATACAGCCTACAACTTTTGCACTAACCAGAACATGCTGTATGCTGTTGAGTTTTTCTGCAACCTGCATAAAAAGATTCACTCAAATCCCTGACTGCACTGCATGTGGCAGAGCCGATTTCTCACAGAATGATGTTAGTTGAGAGGGGGGAAAAATGAAGTGATCGAATGAAGAACAAACCCTGAGTCTGAGAATAACAATGCAGCCCTTACCTTGCTTCCCTCGGCTTTCGGCTCCTGTGATTGCAAGTGATTCAGAGAGTAGTGTTTAAAAGTCCTGCTGCTAAAACAACCTGAGCTCCGCTGGACAACAGCGACATGTCTTGAGGGACCAACAGATTTTAAGAACAGATCATGTAATTGTTTTCTGATGACACCACACAGTACAGACAAACCCGTCGCATGCTTCTTTCCTGTAATCATAACAAACGGCCTTGGATGCAAAGATCACATCCACAAAATGTACCACGAGTCAATAATAACTGGTACATGTTTTGTGTCTGAGCATGTGCAAG
Organism: Chaetodon trifasciatus; assembly: GCA_037975065.1. Taxonomy (NCBI): domain Eukaryota; kingdom Metazoa; phylum Chordata; class Actinopteri; order Chaetodontiformes; family Chaetodontidae; genus Chaetodon; species Chaetodon trifasciatus. The sequence goes on from JBBMOE010000080.1 coordinate 183,903, forward strand.
TCAAGGGGCCGGCTGGTGCATGTTACAGCTAAGAAAAGAAGCTTAGTTTCCAATTATAATATTACTATTGTGACACGAATCAGATCAGTTATTTCTGATTTTCCTGCATGGTATTTCTAATCACTGATGATGCTCTTGTGGTTAAATGGGTAAAGCGTAACAGATAGCTCCCAGGTGTTAGCGTCCTGGTGCAAAAAGCACCGAGATTAAACAGCCACCAGATACATGTTCGTGCCAGTTGCACAGTAATCCATTAAGTGCTTTTTCCATTACAAATGGTCAAAGATGTCGTGATTCACCCCAGGTAGTGCTGATACACTGTGAAATGACACAGAGTGCAGCTCTACTGTGACAGAGACGAGAGAAAGCATCACTACACAGTGAGCCGTTCCTCATAACTAACGAGGGAAATAAGAGAATATGAAAACAGGGACCTCACATGAAAAGAGAAAAATATTAATATGACATCGCTGCACAGCAGAGGGCTGCCGAGCAAGTCAAAGATGATGCAGGCTATTGAGAAATAAAGTGAAAATTGTGTGTGGTTTGGTGAGTTTAATGGTTGGTTGCACATTTTTTTTGCACAATTTGGGCAAAAATATCTCCTGTTTGGATCTTCTTTCATCATCCTTGATCATTTACAACAGTAATATTTGCTTCATGTGATGTCTGCACGCTGTGACTCTGCTAACACTGTGTTCACACTGCGAGCAACTTGACAGATGGGTGGTTGTATCCTGATCCTACAGTCTGTGTGGTGGTCTCAAACAGGGCTGCCCTGATAAGTTCAACACTGCGAATGCTAAGTTCACTAAAGGACGAGAACATCCGCCCACGTGTCTCCTGCACTGTAGCGCTCTTTGCATTGCAAATGGTAAATGTGATTTTTATTCTAAGCATGTACAACATTAACTGCATTTATTTTTTTTTTTTTCTGACATGTATCTCACTTATAAACTGAGGCAGTGATCTGCAATGAGGAAACTAAACCAATGGAAAAATAAGTCTATTCGATTACAAACGTTCGCTTCAAATTCACTTGACAATTACACGGAAACACGGCTGGTGACGCAGCTACTCTGCAAGCACTGCTTTGGACAAATGAATCCATTCATTATTATGACCTTTCTAGCTCCCAACAATTAGTCTGCAACTACTTTAATAACCCGATGAATCGCTGATCTTTCAAGCTAAAATGTGAGATTTTGTCTGGTTCCAGTTCATCAAATGTCTGAACTGTAGCAGAATTAACATCTTTAAGTAGCTTTAATCCTCACTAATAAAGGTTTTCAAACTGCATCATGAAAACACATTATGTTGGCCGTAACACCTTGGTAAAGGCCAGAAGTTGCTAATTAGCTGTTACTAAACTTTAAGTTTACTTCAGCAATCAGAGATTCCCTAAAAATGTTGCTCACAGTGTGAACACAGAGGCACCAACAGAATCCTAATGATCTACCAGGAGAGACCAACCAGATATGCACCAACATAAAAAGGATAAATTTGCTCATTTTTGGCAACCAATAACACAGATTCTAGAAAAAGGATTCACTGTTCACGCCTCCCCGTGTTCGGAACCTGTTCGACTTACCATCTCGTCCCCGGGCAGCCAGTATCCCTCCTGCTCGATGCCGGCCTTGGAGCCCTTGCAGCCAACAGTCAGAGTCTCCACAACGAGGCCGTCTTTCACAGCCAAGCTCAGCTGTCTGGCAGTCTCCTTAGGGTGCATGCCAAACACACGGCTCAGGTACCTGGGCAGGTGGAGGTTGAGATGTAATTGAGCAATGTGCGACAGCAGCTGTGCTGATGGTAGCCATTTTCCATATTAACTGGAGGTGGAAACCAACAACGTGGATTAGTGCTGCTGTAATAGAAGTGAAAATTTTAACGGTTGTTTATGAGCCAAGTGAAGCTCTAGACTCCGGAGATCAGCTTTATTAACTGCACACACGATCAGAGAGCGTGCATTTCTTTCTATGGTATTAAATTACTTGCCTCTCAGATTTGTAATTTTCCAGACAACACCCCAATGCTCCATTAATTATATTTATGCCACCCAACAGATCAGAGCACGTGGTTCAAAATCACAAGCAGAGACAGACAGTCTTCCTCATCTATTTCCTCCTCTAACGCTCCCCCGTTTTCCAGTTTGGGAAGTGTCCAGTTTGGGACACTTGATTCCTGCAGCTGCCTGCTGACGGGCAGCGAACCTCTCTGCATAAGGTCACGTATCCTCGACTGTGGCGGACAGCCAACAAGTAGTACAAGTCAGCGGGGAATCAGGTGAAAGTCTGGCTCCTGAGGTACAATGGAGAGGCTTACACTGCGTCTGTGAGATGAACACAAGTCGGACAGGATTACCTAAACCAAAGACTCGGAGACCAGGATATCAGGGAAACCTGACGAGGATCCACCAGAAAAAGCAAAGGAAGGACTTTTAGATGTATGACACTGACATTTTTATCTGTAACTTTCACTCTTACTGCTCAAATTTCTGTAATTTCAATTACAAATTTTGTAGTAAAACACACTTTTCTTAGGCTGACAAGAATTAAATTCCCAATTGTACTGTGTGTACTGTGCCATATTCAAGAATATGTAGCTTTAACCCAATCTGGTCTCCTCTTAAAAATAAAATTCACCACTTGCTTCATACATTTTATAGCAATAAAGTGGACTGAAATGAACAATTACTTTCCAACTGATTACATTCAGAATTTATCATTTTGTTGGTAAAATGTGAGAAAACAAACATGCCGATCACGAGTGGCACTGCTTGCTTTGTTTGACACAGTTTAATAAAAAAAACTGGATTCATTCAATGTTTGGCATTTGTGCTTAAAATGTGAAAGATTAACGAAACAGTTGCTGATTAATTTTCTGTCTAATCCACAAATCATTTCGGCTCTCATCACTGATGATGTCTAACTCATTCCTGTGCCCTGCTTTCATTTATTTGCACAAAAATTAAATCAAATGACATCTTTTTTGTCTCCTTGTGGTTCATTTTTCCAGATGCTTACGTTTTGAGTGACGGGGCGTTACGTGTACCTTTGGCTGCCCTGCGTTTTATTAACCGACTGAACATTTTGACTATAAAATTCCACAAACCTTACAGCCAGTTAAACACATACCAGGTTGTGTTAAGTAGCAACTATCTTGGTTAATGATGAACTAATTGATTTCAAGCAGCCTGACTGCTGCGCCTGTGAACCCGCAGTTTCCAGCCATGTGAGCGGGGCCGTCTCGCTGATTTCAGTCTTGGTGAAATAAAGCTACAGTGGGACTGCACAGGGTGGAGGTGCGGGAGAGCCAGGGCTGTCCGTCGCATGCCACTGCTTAGTGTTGCCATGACAACAGCCGCTCGCCGCTGGTGTTCATTTGGCGAGCAGCCAGCGCCAAGGTGCTCGCCAACTTGCCGTATGAGACGTGCTAAGTGCTTCGTTTAGTCTCTGCTCCATCCGCCGACCGAAAGGGAAGACTGGTCTGAGGTCTGCTGTGGATGATTTGTAATCAATTTGCACAGTTTGAGCGACGTCAGATTCCCTCCATCCCGTGGCTGAAGCATCATCAATCTGCTGTAGACTGGATATCTAGGCCCAGTTTCTACTGGGGGTGTTGCAGCTCAGGGCAGCGGACTTCATGGAAAGAATGGCAATGAGTGAAAAGCTGGAGCAGGTGGAGAATGTCAATCACATTATTGATCGTTACCTGGATCGGTATTGAGTGAAAACACAGTTTACCTACTGCAACAACACTGCCAAACAATGGTGTGATTTATTAGATAAGTTGTTTGCAGAAAACTAATCAGCAACTGATGATTGATTAATCATTCAAATCATTTATCAAGCAAGGCGCCAAAGATTCTGCTTCCAGCTTCTGAAATGTGAGTTTTTACTACTTTTCTCTTTGTGTCACTGCAAATTGAATATGAGTTTTGGACTGTTGGTTGAACAAAACCGGTCAGAGACGCATTTTCCAATATTTTCTAATATTTTAGACATTGATCCAATAATAGATTAAATCAGGGGTGGGGACCCTCCAGTCAAGACCATTCAAAAAGACAAAAAAATCTTTTTCAGCAATTAAGAAAATAACATAGAACAGAAGGGTAACATGTTTTTCTGAGCGGTCCCTGAATGCAGCACACATGGAATGGTTGATATTGCGTCAACGCGTCATGCCTCTTGTCAACAAAATGTATGTGGATGTGTAATGTCATGCCATCCAAGAGAAATGGACAATATTTTTTTTTGTTGTTGTTAAAGTAAACGATAAGTGCTTCTAAATTAATTACAATTAGTCATTTGCAGATGCTTTTACCCAAAGCGACGTGCATATGAATTCACACACCAATGGGGCAGCATTGGGGGCAGTTTTTGGGGTTCAGTATCTTGCCCAAGGATACTTCGCCATGTGGACTGCTAAGGCTAGGGATCGAACCACCGACCTCATGACTGGCAGATGACCGCTCTACCTCTTGAGCCACAGCCACCCTGTAATTTACGTGGACGAGTTCGCGGTGATGAAAATGGTGAATCTCAAGAGTCGTCACAGCTACAAACATGCTAACCTGGATGAGCTGCAGGACAAGATGAACGCTCTCTGGTGGGGTTTGGGCGTCAGCACAAGTGTCAGTTTGTCCGGAATAACTCATAGAGCTGAAGGAAAACCTGTCATGGAAACTCAGTGATAGGAGGTGTCTGTGTGATTTGCTTACTTTAAAGCTAAAGAGGAAACACTGAGCTTGTTCCTACAAAAGCTGCTGTGACGTCTGAATCTGCTGCTGAGTGAAAACTCCTTCAGACTTTTGGTGAGAGGTTTCAGGACACGAAGAGTCAACAAAACGAACTGAACACATTTGCTGTTTAATGCGAACCAGCTGATGTTTCTGACAACCTACAACATGAAATCACTGAGCTGCACATCAACGACCTGCTGCTGAGAGCAGCTCTGTTCAAACCTGTCAAAGACCGACTGACCCAAATCTGGAGTGAGCTTCAAGCAGCCTCATCCTCATCATCATCATCATCATCATCATCATCATCATCATCATCACTACCATCTGACATCAGACGCCTCATCAAAGAGAAGCAGTTCCAGTCAACACACCGATCAGTGTGATTTATGTGTTAAATAACTGAGTGTGGGCAGGGGCACCGCCTCCACCTTTATCACCTATATACCTTATATCTAAAAGATCTGCAGACACATAATTAGATAAAAACCTCAGGAAATGATTCATGTAACACAACATGTCTACGTGCGGTAGGTTCAAGTGAATACATGTCTGTGTGTGGAGCTGTTGTTTCCCCTCATGTCATGACAACACTCATTTGAATCATCTTGTATATTGTCTGTGTGGAGTAATGCATTACTTTCACTGAAATAAGCACAGAAATACGACCAGTGTTATATTTGTGTATAATTGTGTTATGTATTAGTTGTAGTAAAGATAACACAGTCTTCTATAGCCTTAGAATAACCTGGTCTCTGACAGGGATTTTACTGATGAGCATTATCAGACGAGCTTTTCTAAATTGCATATCTCAGGCAACAGATCTTTTAATTTAAGCAGCTGTCTGCACAGATTGGCTCTTTGCAGGCTCACGCCTCTGCTGCGTCTCACCTGTGACGTTTATTTACTCTTCAAGTCTATTTTTTCAACGATACGCACAATAAAAAGGCACTGAATAAACATATTTATCTACTATTTGACCTAGGTGGAGCAGTTTGCTGCTCACTGGACACAGACACACACACACTTTCAAATTCAACCACAAGTTCTCAACCCACCACACTCCCACTGAAACGAGGTGTGACCAATAAGAGCTCAAACCTTAATCACAACAAATTCATCTAAAACAACAGCCCACATTTCCCATCATGCTGTGCTTGACTGAGTAGTATGTTATGGTAAGGTAAAGGCAAAATATAACGACTTATGTAATGCGTTTCCCCCAACACTGGACAATTCTATTATCCCTCTCACGCTCCTCCATGTTTCCTGTCACTTTATATTGTACAACAAAAAAGCAAAACGCAGTCAGTCTGAAAACTGCACTGAGGTCTGTGGATTATACACAGTAATGGGGACATTGTTTATAGGAGACCCTAAACACTAAATCCCATTCATCTCATCTGTGCTGGGTGCTTAAATAACACTCAGACACTGTAAAAATCTCAGCAGATAAAATCAGAGCGGCCTGCAGTGAAAATTTAACTGTGTGATGTGAACTTTAGTCAAAAGACAGGCCCAGACAAAGATTCACATCATAATGTCTGTCTCATCTGTGGTGAACTTACTTGGAGATCCTGTCCATGTTTGCAATTTGTTTCTGGTTGCGGATGACCTCGATGGCCGCCCACACATACTGGACCACCTTGGGGTCTGCCTGCCTCTTCTTCACCACGCGTGACATGACTTCCTTATTCATCTCAACTGTGGGAAATATGGGCAAATATAAATCAGCATATGTATCTTCTTTGGTTCTCTGAATGAAAACTAGGTTTACGTATATACCTGAGCTGCCGTACAACCTCAGAAGAGGCCACATTCTTAATAGTAAGGTAGTGAAAACACAACATGATACACTAATGAAAACAATCTTATGAGTATTAAAGTCCATTTCAACCATATTCTGCCAATAGATTCCCCTAAATCTTACACAATGGTCCTATAAAAAAATTACATGTGCGAAAAAACAAAAAAAAAAGTTCTTTCAGTCTTTATAAACATTATTTTATAGTCAGAAAATCTTCATTATTAGTTTAGAAAGCACACACACTCCTATATTCCACAATATATTCAGTTTAATTCCACACAAGCATGATTATCGGTAATATGAGATTATTTCCAAGCCGAGAAGCACAAGTTTAGGTTGTGCAGACTCGGAGCAGCTGAACAGCAGACTGTTTTCCTTCCAATTGATTTGTGCAGGATGAGAATAAACGGTGGGCAGCAGGGACAACAAGTGAGCACAAAGACAAAAGACTGAGCAGAGCCATAACAATCCCATGTGACTGTCTTTCAAGACATTACTGACCATTAAGCATGATCTGGTGAAAATTCAGCCATTAGAGACTTGACAAATTGCCATATCTAAGAGGCGCTTGTCATTTTCCAGATACTCAGACAGCACTGTAATATATGCTTCATGTAATAAAATAGCCACGTTTGGCCATAAAACACAAGTACTAAGGATATTCTGCAAGTAACAAACCAGTTGTCTTCAGGACTATTTGACACAGCTCCGTTCTTTACATGCTGGTCACTGCAAACAAGAGTATGTGTCCAGACTTGCTGAGGACGGCTAACTCTGAAGACAACTCCTTCCATCATCATCATCCTAATTGAGCTCTAGGCTTCAAGGAGCAAATATTCAGGTGATCTGAGCCTAGGTTATTTCATGGTTTCTAAAATATTATCCTTTTGGATTAAGTCATTTCCTCTAATCTAGAAAAAGATCCTTTACTAAACATCCTCAACTCATAAGAATCAATGGTAAATGTGATACTGATTACATATGAGTGGAGAAATATGTATATCATGCCTTGTTGTCACAAGGAAGACATCCTTAATACCTCAGATCATTTGCCTCTGTGCCATGTGGACATCAAAACAAGTACCAGAAAATGTCAGAGGGAACTTGACAAGGAAGGAAGGTCTTAGAGACCTTCAAAGGCTCTGGATAATGCTGGTTTGCCTCCTCACTGTGGCGCATAGGCCTGGTCTTCCCCGCATATCTTGAGAATTTCAAATCCAATTTTATGCGGTCCTCCTCTTAACCATCCGTGAAACTTAAGATGTCACTTTCATAAATCACAGCCAAAAGCTAACCATAGCAGCGCTTAGAACCACACAGAGGAAGATTCTTGGCTTTAGTGCACTTTGTGGCAGAGGAGGCTGCGACAGATGTCGAGAGAGGATGTTCATCTTCACACTTTTCTCATGAGAGTACGAACTGTGGTTTCAAATCAACACATTTAGTGTTGACAGCCAATGAGCAAACAACCCAAAAATAAATGGAAATGCAGCTAAATCAACACAAAGGATTTGATCAGCAAACAGGTCGAATATAATAAAATGTAGTGGCTCATATTTTGGTCATGATGAGGGATGAGATAGTGTGTGCTATAATCATCTCCTTCAACGCAGTATTTCATATTTCTGCTCCACTTCAGACCGGCCAGACTAGATCTGAGTCTGGCTTACAGTGCACAAACATCAGTGATGAATTTGATATTAAGGTTGAAGTCTCGATCACCTAAAGCAGTGACTGCATCATCTGGACTTGTCTAAATGTGACTGAAACATCTATTTCTACTAGATTTCTGTGTCTATCTGTTCATTAAGAGTCAAATTTTGAGATGGGGTGTTGGAAAATGACAAAAATTGAGGAGGAGGTTTACAGAAAAATTAATTTAACTACAAATGAGAAAATAGTTCGCTCACAATTTTCAGACATTGCAAACTGTGGATCTGCTGAATGCAAAAATGTGGTTTCCAGGAGGTGCAACAGGATTTTGACAGTCATGTCACAAATTTAAAAGCTTTGCAGTGTCTGTCCAGAAAGCAAAAGCGGTATCATTGCTAGTAATGGTATGATTACTTGGAGCAGTGTTTATTCTGACATTCATGTCAGGGTGCACATTATGCTCTGCAGAACTAAGAGTCGACGTGGAGCAGACGTAGAATTTAAAAAAAGGAACCTAGGATTAAAAATCTGGTAGTTTCACAGGCATGGTAGCATCTCCACACAGCTGAAGGAGGAACAGAGAATGGACACAGTGAGCTGACAGTGAGTAACGTGAGCTCCCCAATTCTGTGTCGAGTGCAGCAGGTGTGAACGAGGGCCACCTGTGCCATGATGCCAAGGCAGCATGGCCACTCCGGCTCTCCCTCCTCCATATGCGCCTGCTGTGCTGGCATGTTCACAGCAGAGCCACCACCTCTGCCAGCCTGCACCTCTGTCTCCAGAGAGCTCACATTACATGATGACAGGACGGCGGTTCAGCACGCCAACGTGCTCCCCAATCAATTAGGTACGGTGTGCGACACTGGAGGCCAATTAGAAGACAGCCAACACAGGTTGAGAAGATTCTGTGGCTCTCAGGGTAAACAAAGAGACCACCCAGCTTTTGTTCCCTCTTAAGAAAACCTGACAGCTCCTCCTACCGCAGCTCCAAATCAAGACTCATCCCCGTTGGTTATGATATCAACACAATCAACTATGACAGTCGCACAGGTTTGAAGGATGCAGTGCTGTCCTAAAGGTTTAGCATCTGCCATTCACCGTTAGCCGGCTAATGGCAAACTGATTGACACCGATATGAGGAGACCAAATGGGCCGCTCTGTGACATAAGATCTGGCTGATCGCACTGTATTTAAAAACTCAACATCAAGTCACGTAATGAAATGGCAGCATAAATAGCAGTCGTAAATTTTGCAACAAAGAGGTAGCAGTGGAAGGCCACGGGCATTTCCATTCAAGAAGCTGAATTTAGCTACTAGCAAGCTAGCTAACATCCAAACCAAAGCTTGTCAAGACATAAAGACCGATTTAACTTGTTCTAAATAACTTATGCCAGCCTATTCACATTGCCTATGAGTTGAACGATAACATAAAACCCCGAACAAGGACGTAAAATTAATGGCTGGCTGCCAAGCAGGCTATCGTGGCGACTTAATTTTTGTTAGCGACGCTAGTAAACTGTTACGTAGCTAACCATAGCTAGTTGGTCGGTAACCCTAAGCTAGCCAACTTGTCAGCGAACCTAGACAGGATTCACAACCAAAGCGGCAAGCTGGTAGTATTTCTAGTACACACGAAGCTCTATGAGCCGTCACAAAACTGCGAAACATAGTCGGCTAACTACCTACCTATTCGTTTGTTTTGGACGGCGCCATGTTCACAATCCTCCATCACGGGATAGGACAGGCAGTTACGGCTAAGCTAACGGTGCTAGCGCCTCTACTTGCTGGCTAGCTAGCCGCAGTGTTGTCATTGAGCGTGTGCCATTTTCATAAGAATAAAAATCAAACTCACCTTTGCTACAGTGTCGCTAACATACAGCGCTGCAGGAAATCCGCGGAGGATTGAACGCGAAGCAGCTTACATTAGTATTTTTCGGGCTAGTTGACGCTGTGGATGGTTGTTTGTGTCCAGCTGGCCACAGTACAGCAGCGCTGGGCTGGGAGGTAAACACAGACAGCGCCAACAGAGCCGAGGAGCTGGTGAACCAAAGGGAGAACTCTAGTGGTGGGATCGAGTCACTGCACCCCATCTGCGTCGTGCGGTTATTACCTGTACCGTTTACAGCAGGGCTGCTTATTTGGATTGCACGTTTCAAGCTTGAGTAGACACACAAAAGACAAAGCAATCATCTTGAGCATCTTGAGGACTTAAAATGAGACTGAACGTGTTGCTTTCAGATGCAAGTCCCTCTGATGTTGACTCTGATTATACTGAATGCAGCACTTTATTGGATATCACCATGCAATCGTTCCTAAAGGTGTAGTAACTTTACCTGTGATGGTGCGATAAATCAATCACAATTGTCACTGAACCCAAATTATGACGGTCTGAAACACATTTCTTTGCCATCAATTGAGGATAAATTACAAAAACTGTTCTTCACAGAAGAATTGACAGATTACATCCTGGACAAAATGAGTCACAAGAAGATTGAATCAAGTCTGGATTCAGACTTTCCAGCCCGGGATGTTATGAGGTGACAGAGCTAAACCCTGAAGCTACATAACAACCTCATTCTGAAGTTTCATCTTCTTGAAAATCAACGTAACAAGAAATGAAATGACCTCAAGTCCACAATGACACCATATCTGTTGGCTTTTGAGTGTCACAACACTTTATTCATGCTTGATTCATACATGATGTAAACTTTAAATTTGTTCTTACATGCCATCAGGAAAGTCTGTGAAATGATCCTTCTTCAAGGATTTCATGTACAGATTCACTTCACCCACTAAATCAATTTCTCAGAATCTCAATTATGTAAAATACGATAATGAATGATCTACTTATTGATTATGATCATGATAATTACAGTTTATAATACCTCATAGTGATGGAATTGAATGTCATTTAGTGTGCCAAACAAATAAACATTAATGTAATTATAGATTCATGTACAATGTAAAAATGTACAAAGTGGTGAGAAACAACAACATATACATAAGACATGAATACAAATATTCAGCAAACATGTAGAGCACAGAGAAGTTTCTATTTTCATGCAGAGAAAAGTCAGTTCAGGTCAACAACAATCATCCTGAGCAGTGATGGCCTCCATGGCTGAACAGACACAGGAAGGAGCTCCACCTGAAGACACTCAAACAGTTACAGAACAACCAATGAGAAGAGCTCAAAGTCCTGCACACTGTTTGATTGACAGGTGATCTCTGTGCAGTGAAGAAATTCATTCATTCATTCATCTTCTATACTCCCGATTATCCCTTTCGGGGTTGGGGGGGGGGGCTGGAGCCTATACCAGCTGTCAACAGGCGAGAGGCGGGGTACACCCTGAGCCGGTCGCCAGCCGACTGCAGGGCAACATATATACACACATTCACTCTCACATTCACACCTAGGGACAATTTAGAGTCACCAATTAACCAATTAAAGGTCTGGTTTTTGGTTTTTGGTCTTTGGGAGGAAGCTGGAGTGCCCGGAGAGAACCCACGCATGCACGGGAAGAACATGCAAACTTCGCACAGAAAGGCCCCGCCTCACCCGGGGATCGAACCGGTGACCTTCTTGAGGCACGCGCACTACCTGCTGCGCCACCGTGCCGCTTCACTGAAGAAATCACAATTACAAATACAATGAGTCATTTGGCAGACGCTTTTATCCAAATTCACAGTTTTGGGGTTCAGTATCTTGCCAAGGATATTTTGGCATGTGGATTGCCAAGGCCGGGGATCGAACCACCAACCTCCTGATTGGCAGACGACCGTTCCACCTCCTGAGCCACAGCCATCCCCAATCCACAATCCGCTGTCCCTTAAATGACCTCTGACTGTTGGAGTTTACAGAACTCAGCAGAGTCTCTATAAGTGTAACAAAACTGAAGTCCAGCATAGAGAGGCTGAGTGAACGTGGTCTGGACTCTGTGGAGGAGAGTCATGGTTTCAGAGACGCTGTAGAAGGACAGAATACCTGCACTGTGATCCAGGTACACTCCGACTCTGGAGGACCGAGGACCTGACATGGGAGTTTCCACATTGTTGTACCAAAAGTTATACCTGTTGTTGTTACAATCTAATACCCAAGATTTGTCATTTTGTCCAAATCTAGATTCATTCGACCTCCCTGCTCTGCTGATATTCTTGTATGCAACTGCTACATAAACTCCTGTCCCTCTCCACTCCACCTCCCAGTAACAACATCCAGTCAGACTCTCTCTACTCAGGACCTGAAACCAACAAGTGAATCTGTCTGGATGATCAGAATAAGACTGTTGTTCCTTTGCTGCTGTTGCTTTTCTGTTCCCCTCAGATAATAACAGCTGTGTGTGTGCTGTGTTTGGATCCAGTGTGATTTCACGTGAATATTTTAAGAATCCAGCTCTGGTCTTGGGCTCTGGTGGTGACAGTAAAACATCCACTTCAGTCACTGTCAGCGAGACGTTTGTCCATTTGTCCCTCAGAACGTCCTGTAGTTTGTCTCTGACTGCTGACACAGCAGCTGTCACGTCCTCAAAGTACCTCAGAGGA